>JAUIMM010000847.1:1970000-2137500 GCA_031769625.1 Taudactylus pleione | reverse complement strand
TTCGCACTTGCTGCAACAACCTGACTTATCGCATGTGAAGGCGCAGCAACTCAGGTTACTGTGCAGTGTGAAAGGGTCAGGTTGAAATAAGCCGGGTCGACCCAGAATTTGAAACCTGGCAACAAGCAGGGTTGAACACTGGTTCAACCCAACTCACGATGCAGTGTGAACGGGTAACCCGGGTCCCGTTCACAGCATAGGAAGAGCCGGCACTTGGTGGCCAGTATGAAAGGGGTCTCAGCCGGGTCGCACCTGGGATGGAGGCGTGAACAAAATCCTGGGTGCGACTTGGCATTGTGATGTGAAAGTGCTAAAAGAGTCGACACAGCGAATACTCGACCAGCTGCAATATACTGGTAATGGAGCACAAGGACACTGAACAGAAACATTATTTCAGCTCCTAAAAAAGATACAATATATATGTTCCTAGATGATTACTGTATATGGAATGTTACAGAGTAACTAGAAATGTACTTTACAAGTCATACAGTGACTATTCATAGTGTGAGGATTCAATTGTGACTCTCAGGGATTCGTATTGCCACATACAGATAACTGGCTGCCAATTACTGCATTAGGAATACTAATCGCATTGAGCGGGTAATACTAACAATTCTGTCCTCTAATAATGAATGTAACCGTTCCAAATAGTTGACAATTGTAGTACTCACACAAAAAAACAAGATCAACCCTGTCACAATCTAATTACAAATTGGTTGTCTGATACAGAGAAATTACTTAATAGCCTAATTATTTTTGGTCATACTGATTCCTCACAGAAAAAACAATGGCAGCTTAATTAAATTTTGGCACCACCGACCCCCCAATACTAATAATATAATGTGACAATTCCAAATAGATGAGGATTGTAGTACCTATATACTGTAACAAATTACAACCTAATTACAGACTGGTTATCTAATATATGTGTACGAACTACAGTATTGTTAAGGCCCAATTATTACATCCTCATAGAAATTAACTTTAAGGAGAATAATATGAATAATACCTCATGTCAGCAACTTTGAGGGGAATAATACCTCACGCCAACAACTGTAAGGGGAATAATACCTCACGCCAACAACTGTAAGGGGAATAATACCTCACGTCAACAGCTGTAAGGGGAATAATACCTCACGTCAACTACTTTAATGGGATAGAAATAAATGTCCTCCAAGTAACAATTTATACATTCCTGTTTAAACATCTAGTATACAACATACTGTACTAATAAATGGAAACACCCAGAATTTAGGAGTAGTAGTCCTTTAATTTTCTACAGCATATAATAAACATTGACCACAGAATTTTTATATTTTATTACACATTGTATACTTTTACATGATAAGGATGCATTATATATGTATGTGAGATTAGACTGATAATAGCATGACAGAGTATATACTGTATAATGGTGTGGTATTTTTCTGTTAGGGTTGTATCTGTCAGACTACAGTGATGAAGTTCAAGTAGTATATATTAAGAAAGCTACTACTTGTGTACATCCCTACTATGTGTGTGAGTGGTGTACCAATAATAATCTACACCAAAGTTACCTGTGAATGGATCTTCCCCTGTGCTGATTGCATTTTTGAGGCTCTTTAAAATCTTTTTTTTTCCTGTCTTATCTATACTTTCCCTATCTTCTCTTGTTTGGCACCCCTTATCGCTTGACTGTTACATCCTTATTACCAGCGGTGGCTCCAACCTCTTTCCGTCAGGGGGGGCTGCCCCTGCAGCAGTCCGGTCAGCGATCTGGCCGGCTTCTGTTCGCTTTGTTGTATTGCTCATACACAAAGCATTTGACAGGGACTCTCGGTCAGCCAATGTGCATAAGCACTGGCTTCTAGGGACTGCATTGCGCACGGCATCTGTTCTCATGTGTACGGACTGCCCAGCATCTCAGAGTGCTGGGCACGCCCCAAACTGAAGAAAACGGGGGAAGCCACGAGACTCCACCCCGTTTTTGAAGGCTCCACCCTGTCTGCACAAGTCACGCCCCCTTTTCGCGACCTGTCCCTCCTTGGGAAGTTCAGATGTTGGGAGGCATGAGACTGTACTTGATAAATGATATTTAAATGCTGACTGGTTAGCTTCTCTACCTGTCCTGGTTAGGAAGTTTGATACATCCCTCCCTTATCTTTTGGCATGTTCTACTGATGGTATCCAATGAATTCTTACTACCCTTAGGAACACAGCTTATATACTGTACATCACTAATGTGACCCGCTCAGCTTTTATGGTATTCCCCTAATCCCCTGTGGGAGTACTGGGTTAGCTAACTAGCTTTCAGTAAGTCATTTGTAATATATTGCCTAGCAAACACAACACAGGTCTAAGGGCCTGATTCAGAGCTGAACGCTCTGACCAGAGCGCTTGCTCTGAATCAGGGACCTCCTCCATGAAAATGGAGCGTCCTCCTGGACGCTCGTATAGCTGTGGGTGACCACCCACAGCTATAGCGAGCATCCAGGATGATGGTCGCGATGGTCAAGACCATCGCGACCATCGGGCTTGCGACGAGACCCTGCGGTAGGGTCTCACTGCCGCAAGCCCAGGAGTGATTTTGGCTCTATCAGAGCCAAAATCACTCCCACTGACATCATTACTGATGTCAGTGGGGCCAGCTTCAGACGGTAGGCGTTCCCATGGGAACGCCTCCATCTGGCAGGCACGCCCACCAAAGGGGGCGTGCTGTCAATCAACATTGACAGCACGCCCCCTTTGGTGCGAGACCCAGAGCGATGGAGAGCCCGTCGCTTGCCGGGTCTCACGCATGCACACGACGGAGCTCCCTCCATCGTGCGCATGCGCAGTGGGGGAACATCGACCCGCTTGCGAGCGTACTGCCGCTCACGAGCGGTTCTGAATGACCCCCTAAGTTACACACTACATTACCATCACCAGGACAGCAGGTTGTTCAGAAAGTTCTAAGCTGTGTGCATATAAATAGCACCCAGGCTGCCGTATTATTATTCAGCATGTGTATTTCCTGTGGCATCATTTAAATGGATCACCTGGGAACCTTAATGGTAATATTGTCTGCAACTTTTCCCATACATATATACATACATTATGTTCACCTGGCTTTCCACTGAGGACTTATAGATACTCATAAATTGCTGTATCCAGTTGAGCGGGATAAGAAAATAAAGGTTCTGGATGCAGGATAATGAAGCCATTACGCAGCAATTTCTGCCAAAATGTAGTTTCTAAAAATAAATCGCTCAACAGGCAGTTTCCTTACTTACTTCCACTCTGTGATCTCTATCCAATGTTCTTTTCCAATCATAGACTCTTAGGGGTATATTTACTAAAGTAAGAGTTTTTAGAAGTGGAGATGTTACCCATAGCAACCAATGCGATTGCACGGGTCGCCTGCCCCTAGAAACGGCCCTGCAGCTCAGGCAGGATGGCCCTACTGCCGTATATAATGGCTTACTGTGATCTCTGGTCCTGTATATGCTGGAATTATGACACATAATACATTTTGCATATATTAAAGCTGGTTAAATGCTAATTATACTCTATTCATGGACTGGCCATACTCACTCTAAACTCTAGCATTTGGAAACCCCCCTCTAGAAATTCTGTGTTTGCCGCTGAGTAATTGTCCATCTAAGTGGCCCTATAGCAGTGTTGGCTAACCTTGACACTCCAGCTGTTGTGGAACTATATATCCCAGCATGCCCTGCCACTGTTTTAGCATGCCCTAATAGCAAAACTATAGCAGAGCATGCTGGGTTATGTAGTTCCATAACAGCTGGAGTGTCAAGGTTGGCCAACACTGCCCTATAGCCTACCCTCCTACATGACCCGTTCCAGCAGGTACAAAATACTCTGCTCCTGGACTTCCCACCTACTTTATAATTGCAGTCACCTGTGTTAATCTAAGTAATTGATGAGATAGGTATTTCATGTTGGAGGGTCTGCTATAGTATTGCAGAATGGCCATCGGTATTAAGACATGTTTATTTTTATACTAGTTCTCAGGCTGTTGATTTCCAACAACAACTTTGATTAGACTATGGAAAACTGTGGGCATATAAAACGGGAGTTATTCATGTTTTTTTTGTGAACCAATCTGTGCTGTGTCTTTTAATATGAGAGTGGTGAATAACATCCAATTGATAACTTCACTTAATCAACCTCTCCTATAATGTCCCCTTCTAATTATATCTATACATATATTTTATTGTAAGCTTGACCATTTTTAAATTGTTAGTGAACTGAGGGCCTGATTCAGAGCCGCTCGTAAGCGGCCGCTCGTTTGCTCCGAGCGATGTTCGCACAACTGCGCATGCGTATGGGTCGTAATGCGCATGCGCCAACCAGTCAGTGCGGTTGGAAAATGTGTGTTCGCAAAATAGCGAGTGCCTGCTAATTTGAGTGACAGGATGAGGCGTTTGTGGGTGGTAACAGGGGAAGGTGCTTGAAAACGGGGAGTGGAGATCCGAACGCAGGCATGCCAAACGGTCAAAACGGGCGTTTTAAGGGTGTGTATAATTAACAAAGCAGCGTCATCGACCACGTCACTTGGTTGTTTCTTAGCCTGAACTGTTCGCATGATTGCGGTAGGAAAATCCTACCACAAGCACTGCGAGCAGTTCAGACGCCTTTCGATGTACTCGATTAATCAAATAAATAGCGGAGATGACGTAAGATGCGAGCGGCCAGGGGGCGTCTTTACAAAATAGCGAGCGCATGTTTCGTTCGCTCGCTCAGACATAGAGGCGTCAACAGACCGCAAAGAGCGAGCGCTCAATTTAAATAGCCGGCCCCTTTTTCTGAACGAGCGAGCGCAAATAGCGTCCGGCTCTGAATCAGGCCCTGAATTTGCATCTGTGTTGTATTTCCACAGCTAAACTACCCTTACAGTAAAGAATCCTTTCGTAGTATGATGGTACAATTGTGTTTAGTTTATTCTATTTCCAGTAGATGACCTTTGTCCTCTGTTCTGTCCTTGATATGAAAAGTTTATTAGACAAATGTTTGTATTGACCTCGATTTTATCTATATATATTTTCATAGTAAAGAAATCTGTTATTCTTCCTCCTATTTATCCTTTAACCTGTCTATTTATTAATGCCTCCGAACCCTCTCTAGCACACCGACAAGGACGTGCGGCAACTGAACTCCATATTCACAATGTAGTTAACTAGAGTCTTATACGATTTAATAGTACAGTATGTTTGTATCACATGAATTTATTCCTACTTTTATGTATCCCAAAACATTTTTTCCCTTTGCGGCGGCTGTCTGGCTCTGTGTGCGCTACTCAGAGTTCTTACATCTAAAGGTGCATACACACACACGACGATTTTTTGAACGATTATCGTAAACAATATCGTTTATCGTTCAATCATTGAAAAAATAGTTCACTTTCTAAGTTAAAATGATGAACGATTATCATTCATGCGAGTTCACGTTTGTAGTTCAGTCAGACTGACCAACTCAACGATTTTCATTAAGGGAATATGCAAAAATCGTTTGTAGTTAAAAAAAATCGTTCATTACATTTAGTAAATGATTTTCGTTAATTTTTCCCTTGAAAAAATGAACGAAAATCGTTTATTAGAATCGTTCATTTACAAAATCGTTGTGTGTTAAGAAATAGTGTTAATCAGTTAATGTACTTAGATCCTTTAGTCATGGCCAGCGTTAGGGTTCTCTGCGCCCAGAACCGTCCTGTGCTTCTCTGCGCCAAGCGGCGTCCTGTGCTTCCCTCCCCTGATCATATATTAATAATGCCAGCAGGATTCTCCGGAACCGGCCGTTGCGGTGGTGAGTACCTCTGTTCAGGCAGAGCTCCACCCTTCGGGCTATGGCACTCCAGGCGACGTGCCTTCAGCCGCCACTACCTTTAGCACATGCGAGGCCTGATTCTAAGTCTGTTCTGTGTGTGTATCTTTTACTGGTCTTGTGTATTCAACTTCATGCTAATCTCTTTCCTGGTGTACATCTGTGCGTCTGCATGTGCAATGACAGAGACGTCAACTCGTCTTTAGATGTTGAAATACCGATTGTCGTACCATTGAAACTTACCCCAGCGCCATTTTAGGGGCAGAATCTCCGTCACAGTATGGCCACCAATGTGAGTGATTAAGCGCCTGAGTTCACAACCAGTTGAGGTGACACTCCCATAAGACGGTTCTTCTACGTGCGCCTGAATAGCCACCGCCCAGGAAGGCCCAGCACATTCTCAATACACTTGTGTCTCCATTGCTACTGCACCTGTGTGCATACACACCATGGGACGCATGCGCTGTGCAACCTTGTAGCTACTTAGATGTATGCGCAGCTGAAAAAGATTCCGTACAAGTTCAAAGTCTAATATTAGAGCAACCATGCAAACATGGATTTCAGGACCTGATTCAGACCTGCTCGCTAGGATGCGTTCGCTCGTAGCTGGCCGATTTTTGCATTGTGCGCATGCGTATGCATCGCAGTGCGCGAACCTTTGCGAGAGATTGGGAAGCATTAGCGTGCGGTGCATAGACAGCCCAGCAGAGTGAGTGACAGAAGAAGCTGATTGTGGGTGGTGACAGGGGCTGGCCCTTAAAAATGGGGGAGTGGGGGTGCGGACGCAGGCGTGCCTGAGCGTCTTAACGCCGTTTCAGAGACATGCATAATTTAGAGACAGCATCATAGTACACGTCACCTGGCTGGTTTTTACACTGAAGTGCTCGCAGTGCTTGTGGTAGGGTATGGTCTGCCACAAGCACTGCGATCGTGTCCGATGGTACCCGATGACCTGATGGTTGCATACACTTCCTAGAGATGATGTGCGCAAGTGGGCATCTTAAGACAGGCTGGTGGGCATCTGCATACACAAAGCGATTGCACGCCAAGACATAGTGGGCGTGCTAATGCCTTGCTGGGCCATCGCCTGCCTTGCTAGGGTTGGCCATATTTGCATACGCTGGGTGCGAGCGTACTCATCGAGCGAGCGGGTCTGAATCAGGTCCTCAGTGAATTATATATTTAAAGTTGTCACATCCTCCATCATGGTGTATTTTTCTGGTGCTAATTATTGTGCTCCCGAACTTCCCAAATTCTTACTATTGCAGCGGTGTACACATGTCTGTGGATTGCCCACTCCTATCGCTATGCTTGGTTCATGGCCGTCATCATTACCAGTAAACACTTGCATCAGTCCTATCCTTGGTGCAAAAGGTCTGTCTGAAAACAGGTGAACTTATGTGTGTGCAGGACTCTGCATAGCCTGCGGTTACACCAACACGCCAGCACTGAAATGAGCCACGTAAGAATGCCCTGTTACATCCAGTTTTCACTTACTCAGTTGCAAGTGGCGATACAACTGGATTCCATGTGACTCGACATTGCCTGTAGTCACATACACTTGGTTCCTGAGCATGCAAAGTGCGAAAACCTGCAAAAGGCAAACCGACACGCCATCAACACTACAGCTGTCCATCAATTTGCAGGTTCCAGCAATGTTTTATAATAATCAGGGCCGTAAGCTAGGGTAGTGTGGCCGGTGCCTTCGCACAGGGCACCGCAGGGCAGGGGGCGCTGTTTGGGCCTGTCAAATTTCTGTTTATTATCATTCTTGCTTGTAGCTTCCTCTTATTTCATCCCCAGCATCCCCAGCATCTCCTGGCCTCTCCTATCTCTTCCCTGATCCTTCCCCATGAAGCCATGGCCCTTTTTTGGGTGCATTATGTCCCTTTGAAAAATGAGGGGGTGCCAATGCTCTTTCTGGCACAGGGCACCAAAAAGTCTAGTTATGGCTCTGATAATATTATATTTGATAATATTATATTAGTATTATAATTTCAATGGGTATTCGATGCTGCGGCCAGGTTCCAGTCCTGCTACCCTAATCCCCACATATTTTAAAATGCCCATCACAGCGGGGGTTAGTGTCTGGCGACTGCAGCGGCAAAATGATTGAAATTGTAAAATATATAATAAAAATATAATTTTGTTTTGTGTAATAGCCCTGAACCAAGCCTGGCGTCTGTGACGTGGAAATTGTTTAGTCCCAGCACTGATACGGAAGCAATGTTTCACTATACACTGCAGCACTAGTCTAGCTAAATCCCAGACTGCAGTGCCCTGTAGTAAAAGCCTGGTGCTGAGTACCAGGCACAGAAAAAAATGTGCTTCAAGATGTGTACCACTGCAGCACTGGACGAAGTGAAGTGGTTGCAACACTGAAAGGGTTATACTTAATGTATATTTCTGCCCCTAAGGGGCAGAACATTTGTGAAATAAATCACTGTACATTAGTTAGACAAAAATGTATTTAAAGTATAAACGTGTTTGGAGCACTGCAGCTGGGAAAGCTGGATCCTGGGCTGCAGTGTAGGGGTGGATGATGCCCGGTGCTGCACTGTAAAGTATGTGTAAAATGTATTAAATATATTTAATGTGTTAAATGTTTAAATACATGTACATACATAAAATTTCTGATGATCCAGCAGTCCTTGGAAGAAGTGTGGCCATAGGCATCGCTAATAAATCACATCTGGCAGCTTCTCTGCTGAAGGGTCTTCCTCTGCAGCCCCCTGAATTAGAATGAGTAGGAGGTACAGATAGATCTGGGGCTTCCAGGAAGCTAACTACAATAATGGAGCCCTTAGGGCTTCAGACTTGGTAGCAGGCACACTGCCTACCCCCTGGAGTCCATTTCTTTAGGGTCCATAGGGAGCCACATGGATACCATGGGGATATTATGGTTGGAGAGGTCCAGGCACCAAACAGTTAAAGCTTCAGCTCCCAGGATGCCTCGGGTACTCCTTCATATATACCCCGCCCCTAGCCACAGGCATTCAGTTGTTCGATTGGTGCGGCAGGATTAAGACACACCTAAGCTATTATTTTATGTTTTATTTTATTTCTATGTTTTTGCGTTGGTAGTACTAAGTGTCTGAATTAAGGCGCATGTACTGCGACTCCATCTACCTCCGCCGGGCCGCAACACCTGTAACAGGGCTGGTGATTCCAGCAGGTCTCGGCTGAGCTTGCTAGCAGCGATGTTGGGACCCGCACTGCAACTGGATGCACGGAGATATCAAGTAAGGTGATTCCTTACGGCAGTCCTTACGGCAGGTGATTCCTTACGGCAGTCCTTTCTTCTATCACCAGAGACGCATCGGAAGCTGCTGCAACCAGTGACCGGGAGCGTCCGCATGCTAACCAGACTGCTGGGGCCTTATCGTCTCACGCCAGGGATCGGCAGCAGATGCATATCTGCTGCCATGAGGCCAGCATACCCGGCTGGTTGATGCAGCTTAGGGGAGGTAGGCGATTGTAGTTGATTTAGAGTCGATTGTAATTATATTACATATGCATGTGCCGGTTTCATATAAATCATGTATGGCCTGTTTGTCCCCTCAGGACGTAAAGGATGGTTTGTGTGTTGTCTGTTATAAAGAGCCACCTCACCAGTCCAGTTTACCTGTCCCTGGAAAAGAACCATCTTGGGTATCCTCTTTGTCCCAGGTAATGAACCAGTTTGTGGATCGTATAGCTGCTCCCACTATGCCTCCTTGGATGGGCTGTTCACAGTATGCTATGATTGCACCTACTATGCATTCTTCCTGGAAGGATGTTTATGGCCATTCTAGTCAGAGTATGGCACCATCTAATGTTTATAGCAGACCGGTAGTTACTAAGGCGCCTAAGCGCAAGATATTTTTTTATCAGCCTGCCCAATATGGTTTCAGAGGAATCAGGTGATGAGGAAGGTTCCTCTCCAGGGTCTAGCTCGGGGGAGGAGGACCATCCGTCCACAGCGGTGAAGGCGGTTAAATCAATCCTAGATATTCAGGATGATGAACCAGCTCATAGTAAGAAGGCTCCAGTTTTTAATCACCATCGAAAGGTGGCCAAAATGGAGTTTGCTGTATCTGAACAACTCTGAGCTTATGGATGAGGCATGGGGTAACCCTGATAAATGTTTTTATGTGGATAAAAGAAAAACATTGTTATATCCTTTCCCAGCTTCTGTATGTACAAAGTGTGAGATACCTCCTGCTGTGGATGCTCATGTGACTCATTTAATCAGAAATGCTACAATGCCTATTCCGTCAGCATCTTCTTTGAAGGATTCTACAGATAGAAAGATTGAAGCATGTCTTAAGGCAATATTTTCATCATGTGGAGCTGTTACTCATCCAGCTATGGCTGCAGCCTGGGTAGCCAAAGCTGTTGAAAATTGGATGGGGGCATTGGAATATTCTCTACCAGACGCTACCAGAGAACAGATGATGTATATCTCCCACAGACGAGAAGCTGCTTCCTATCTGGGAGGAGCTGCAGTAGATGCTGGAATTTAAGCTTCTAAGGCATCAGCAGTGTCAATAGTGGCATGCAGGGCCCCTTGGTTAAGGTCCTGGAAGGCTGATACAGGATCAAAGAAGGCGCTGGAAGTTTTACCTTTCTATGGAAAAGTACTTTTTGGAGCAGAGTTGGATAAAATAATGGCTACGCTGGCGTCTTCAAAGTCAGCAAGTCTGCCATCTACGGCAACTGTAAAGTCTAGGCAGGTTTTTTTTCGGTCCTTCCGTCCTCCGGGACGAGCTAGGGAACAATTTTCCTCTATGCCGACAAACTAAGAGTTCTGGCCTGGCAAAGCGTCCAGCTTCTAAACCGGACAACAAACCCTCAGCCTGACGGGGCGGGTCTCCTCCTGGGGGAACCCAGGGTGGGAGGCCGACTTCTTCAGTTTGCGGATTATTGGTGTCAAACAACAACAGATGCCCGGGTCCAAGAAGTGGTCTCTCAGGGGTATTCCCTTGCTTTCAGGAGGCATCCTCCCCAGAAGTTTTTTTGCACAGATCCTCCATCAGATGCAGTCGAGGCCTTGGCTCTTCAGGAAGCCACGGTGGTGGTAATAGTCCCAGTTCCTGTGTCGCAACAGGGAAGGGGTTATTATTCCAATCTATTCCTGGTTCAGAAACCGAATGAGGCTCAGCATCCTCTACTAAATCTAAAAACTGTCAACAGGATTATCCTTGTACCCAAGTTTCATATGGAAACTCTCCAATCATTTATTTTGGCAGTGTAGCCGGGGGTTTCCCTGGACATCCAGGATGCATATCTGCATGTTCCTATTACACCATCCTACCAAAAATTTTTATGGTTTGCTGTCCTTCAGCAACATTACCAAATTCAGGCTCTACCCTTTGGCCTATTTACAGCTCCCCGGGTATTTACCAAAATAATGGCGGTCATGATGGGGAGTCAGAATACTGACATATCTGGACGACCTTCTGATATTGCCGCAGACTCCAGTTGTTTTACAAAACCATCTTCAACTGACCATAGCCTGCCTACAAAAGCACAGCTGGATCATCAATTGGAAGAAATCATCGCTTTCTCCAACACATCAGATGGTACATCTGGGAGCTCTTCTGGATTATCGGGCACAAACTGTGTGTCTGCCAGAGGACAAGTTTGTGGCCCTATTATTACGAGTATGCAAGTTGCTACACAAGTGAAGGGTATCCATTCTGTTAGCAAAGTAGGTCCTGGGATCAATGGTATCCACCTTTGACATCATGGGGGTATGCTTAGATTCATTCCAGGCCTCAGCAAAAATTGATTCTCTCCAAGTGGAATTAGACCAGTATCATCTAATAAGATCCCAGAGGATCATTCTCACTCCAGAGGTTCGTCACTCCCTCCTGTGGTGGCTGAGAAAGGATCATCTGAACAAAGGGCGCCCATTCTGGATTCCAAATTGGGTGCTTCTCACCACAGACGCCAGTCTTCGCGGATGGGGGCAGTGACCGGTCATCACACCTTTCAGGGAAGATGGACAAATCAGGAAAGTCATCTGCTAATAAACATTCTGGAACTGCGAGCAATAAACAAAGCACTTGTCATGGCAAAGGACCTGCTGCAGGGCAAGCCAGTCCAGATCCAGTCCGACAACACGACTACAGTGGCATTGTCATGACCCAGGTTTCACGGCGCGGAGGTTTGCTGTACTTACCGGTGAGGGTGCTGCAGCGCGGTCCTTCTGGCAGGGGAGCTGGCGTGTGGAGATTGGCATTGCGGGTGCGCAGAGGACTGCCAGCGTTGGGCCGTCCTGACAGGGGTAAGACTAGTGGCGTCTCCGCGTCACGGCTGTCTGGGCGCCACCATGTTGTCTTTGGCCATGTGAAATAGTAGGCCAATCGTCTGTGGGTCACCTGCTCTTTCTGGCCTATCACGTTCTGTTGCTGGGTACTTAAGGGTGTTTGGAGCGCCCTGTAGTGCAACGTGTTTCACAGCATCAGCTGTGAGAGAAAGTTCCTGCGCTCCTGAAACTGATGAGACCTGTACTTCGGTGCTTGCCCTAGCTCCTTGTCTGCCTTTGGCTTCCTGCAGCCTGCACCAGTCTGCCTTGCCTTGCACTCATCTGGAGATCGCCCTGCACCTTCCACCAGACCCACTCCTGCCTGAACCTGTTCCTGCAGTTAACCCATTCCTGTACAGTCATCATCACAGCATTACCGGATTCTCCTTTCAGCCATCATCACAGCATTACCGGATTCTCCTTTCAGCCATCATCACAGCATTACCGGATTCTCCTTTCAGCCATCATCACAGCATTACCGGATTCTCCTATCAGCCATCATCACAGCATTACCGGACTCTCCTTTTAAGCCATCATCACAGCATTACCAGATTCTCCTTTCAGCCATCATCACAGCATTTACGGATATCCCTCTCAGCCACTATTCTGCATACCTGGATATCCATTGCACTTTTACAGTCTTCCTGGATTCACCTCATTCATCTCTGTCACCGTTCTGGACATTCATTTATTCCCACTCACTACAGTTTTCTCCTGCCACATTTATTAGTTTATTTCTGGACTTTAGTTTATCTTATTATTCATGTCTACCAACATTCACATTAAACAACCTAAGTTTTAGTTTAAACCTGTTCTGGTGTTTTCTCCTGTTACCACACCGGGTCCACAACAAACACAGACTCTAACAGGCCTACCTCAATCATCAGGGAGGCACGAGAAGCTACGCAGCCATGAAAGAAGTGACAAAGGTTCTGATTTGGGCAGAACATCATCTTCCGGCCATCTCGGCAATATTCATACTGGGAGTACTCAACTGGGAAGCAGACTTCCTAAGTTGCCAGGACATATACGCCGGAGAGTGGTCTCTCCATCGGGAAGTGTTTCAGCTTCTGGTAAACAAATGGGGTATCTACCAGAAGTAGATCTCATGGCATCACGTCACAACCACAAGGTCCCCAGGTACGGGTCCAGGTCCAGACACCCATCAGCAGCCTTTGTGGACGCACTGGCAGTAAGCTGGTATATCTCTTTCCTCCAATTTTCCTCCACCATAGAGTTCTCAGAAAATTCAAGCAGGAAGGAGGGACAGTAATACTGCTGGCTTCAACTTGGCCCAGACGGTACTGGTTCACGACATACAGAATCTATCCATAGACAGTCCGTTTCCACTTCCTCTATGGCAGGATCTGCTAACACAGGGTCCCTGCCGGCATCCGGACTTAGCTCATCTGGCTTTGACAGCGTTGCTCTTGAATCTTCCATCTTAAGAGCAAAAGGTTTTTCCAGTTTTGTAATTCAGACGATGCTTAGGGCACGAAAGTCGGCCTATGTCCTCATCTATTAAAGGGTTTGACATTCTTTTGGTCAGTGGTGTGCCCACTGATAGTATGATCCTAAGGAGTTCAGGATTTCCAGGGTACTGGCTTTTCTCCAGGCGGGTTTAGACCGTGTTCTCCGTCTGGCCACTTGAAAGTGCAGGTTTCTGCAGTGTCAGTCTGGTTCCAGAGGAAGATTGCCTAATTTCCAGATATTAGAATTTTTTTAAGGGAGCTCTGCGAGTTCAACCTCCTTTTGTTCCACCGGTAGCACCGTGGGATTTGTCGTTGGTTCTTAATGGGCTACTAGCTCCCCCTGGACTCTGTAGGTTAGAAATGGTTGACCGCAAAGACACTTTTTCTCCTTGCTATCTCTTCTGCATGCAGAGTCTCTGATTTGGCAGCGCTTTCTTGTCACTCCCCATTTTTGATTTTTCACCAGGATAAAGCTGTTCTTCGTACAAGGGAGGGTTACCTTCCTAAGGTAGTGTTGCGTTTTCATGCAATTGTTTTCAAGAAATTGTAGTTCCAACTTTGCAGGCTCCAGATCTTTCTGTAGGTGAAGCCTCCCTGGATGTAGTTTGTGCTCTCCGTATTTATGTGGAGCGTACAAGAAAATGAGATGCTCCCTTTGTATTATATGGTTTTCACAAACGAGGATGGACAGCTAGCAAGCAGACTCTGACGAGATGGCTACGCATGACTATCTCTCAGGTGTACATATAGGCTGATCTCCCTGTCCCAAGCACGGTGACAACACATTCTACTCGGTCTATAGGGCCATTGGGTATTTAGTCGTGGTGCCTCTGCTGAACAGTTGTGTAAGGCAGCCACTTGGTCTTCTGTCCACACTTTTCTTATGTTTTATGCCTTTGATACTGTTGACTCTCAGGATGCTTCCTTTGGGCGATGAGTTCTCCTCTCTGCTCAGGAGCATCCCCCGCCCTAGGGGAACTGCTTTAGGACATCCCCATGGTATCCCTGTGGATCCCTATATGGGATGCAGTCAGAAAGCCGCTGGTCGAAATGCCGACAGGGAACTAATGACAGGCGTCGAAATCCCGATGCCTGTCATTATACCTACGCCGGGAGCCCAACGCCCGGCATACCTAACGAAGGTAAGCCAGGTGCGGACAGCCGCGGGGTTAAGGGCTCCTGGGGGGACTTAAGAGTTAAGCAACCCTGCCCCTCAGGAGGGTTAGGGTTAGGCTAGGGGAAGGGGGGGTTAGGGTTGTGCACCCCCCGGGAGACTTAGGTTTAGGCTGCGGGGAAGGTGGGGTTGGGTTTAGGCACTTACAGGGGGGTTAGGGGCTGGGAATAGGGTTAGTAATAATTAAAAAACTTACCTGTCGGGATCTTCTCTTGTCGGTCTTCTGGCGTTGGGATTTGCGTCAGGGTGGGTGCCCGATCACCCCTATAGACCCTGAAGAATTACAGTTATGGCAGGCTTACCTAGATAACTCCTTTTCTTTGAGGTCCATAGGATCCACAGGGCACCCACCCTGATGCACCTGGCTGCATGGGTAATTTTTTCTTTCTGTTACAGATTCCCTTATCTTGTGTAAGAGTGTTCTGGTGTACGATTGCTCTTCATTCTCCTTTTTCCTTCTCCTGCCTTGAGGCTTGTTAACAAAACTGAATGCCTGTGGCTAGGGGCGGGGTATATATGGAGGAGGACTCGAGGCATCCTAGGAGCTGAATCTTTAACTGTTTGGTGCCTGGATCTCTCCAACCATAATATCTCCATGATATCCCTGTGGGCCCTATGGACCTCGAAGAAAAGGAGTTATCTAGGTACGTCTACCATAACTCACATTTTTTAGCCAAAGGGAACAGCAGCCACTAAATGTTAGAGATAACATCTCCAAGTAGACTCCCAGGTACCTGAGAGTGACCAAGGGCTGGACTTTCTCCTCAGGTGACCTCATGCACAGTAGGGAGACCACTTCCCTCTGTCCACTGGTACCAGTGTAACATGGGAAAACTTCTCCAGCTGAATGCACATAGACAGTGCATATATTTAGCAGGGACTGGATTACAACCCTGCCTTATTGTGTGCTTTTACTGTGAGCTCATAAGTGTATTCCCTGAACATTGTGAGGAGTTTACCATCTATAAAATGCAAAAACAAAAGGTAATATGCTTGAACTAAATGTAAAATATAATTTTTATTCTAAAATGTAAATCTGATACTTTAGCAAATTTTTAATACAATAAAGAGAAGATTGTATGAAGACTAAATAGTATCAATATTTCCGCCACTATCACTACAGAATTGAATTATATCTGTTAACAAAATATGTAAATGTAATAGTTCTGAAATGTATATTATGGGTATGATTTTTGAGTCAACAGTTAATGTTGCTACTATGGGATAGGGTATATGGTTGCACTAAAATTTTAGAAATTGTCAAAGTATATTGTTAAAAACTCGTACCCTCATGCATTGTATACTCAACTGTAAAGAATCATGATTAGTCCACAGAGTTTGTTATCCATACAGTCCATATGGGTTACCTGTGTGGTACTGTGAAGTGGCATTGAGGCACGCAGAGGCAAAGAGGGATATTTTGTGGATTATCTCAGGGTGTGACCTTTTCAGCTACAACGTGGGTGATTTGAACACTTATTTTTTGGCTTTTTGCTTGATACATTGATCCTGTAGAGAGACACACCCTACAGCAGAGAGGCAAGGACCCCACAAACAATGGGTAAACTCATGACACAAGAGAGTATTGACAAAAGGGAACATATATGCTAAAAGGCAATTTTTATTACATGGCCCGTAGAGCAGATATAGGAATTGAATGTAACTATAGTACTACAATACAATCCCTCTTTCTTTTTTATGCATTGAGAAATAATAACAGTTTGCTGTTACACATCTAGTCGTTCACTTATTCATTACTTTACATTAGCTCCTAAACTAATCCCTAGCCATTTGCTTCATAAAGGCTATTAACTAACCATTCTAAATTAAAATCAATAATTACCTATTATCTACTAAACATTACCTAAATATATATACAGATTATTAAATTGTCTTTGGATGTTTATTTGTAACAAATAAGTAAAATAAGAAAGACCTATTCTTAACGGTAAGCGGTTTGCTTAAGATGCTTATTCCAGCAATGAATTCACTGCATTATAAATTCTCAACACATTCACATTAACAATATATTCTGACCCAGGTAACAAAACATATGCCTTAATATTAAATATATAGAATACTCAATCTCTTGCGGTGGTGCACAAGTCTGTTGTTGCAGGTCTGGTACAGGAGTTGCAGTGATCAAAACCAGCATCTGACAGTTTAACTCAGCTGGTCAATTTCCGAAGAGTATGGGGCTTAGTTTTGTAAAGTCTATGCTGATAGGTTGTGCAAGCATAAGACATAAATACTCCTTTCTACAGTCTGATTGAGGAGGTTGACCTTATGGTGCAGTCTTTAAAAAAAAAAATCAGTGTAGTGAAGTGTCTGGCAGTCCAGTAGCAGCAATACAATCAGGTATTTTTGACACAATTACCCAAACGAAACAAACTGGTACTTGTGTTACTTCTGTGTACTCTACGGTCTATTTTGCCTCTTTATAAATAATGATTGCAACCTCTCTCTCTCTAAGTGCTCTCTCCCAACTGCCTCTTTCACACTGCCCAGTCTTCTACCTCTACCATCTGAGTCTGACACTGCTCTTTTGTTGTCTTCTGACTGCACAGAGCCACCACAGAGGCTGCTGGGTATTATAGGCCTGATTCACTACCGATCGCAACTGTGATTACGCATGCAATCGGCCGGTTTTTGCATTCAGCGCATGCGTATGCATCGCAGTGTGTGAAGCCTCCACTGCGATCGGGACTGCGATGGGTTCGCAGACTTGCTAAGTAGTACGGATGTGTGTGAGGTAAAGGGGGCGTCCTTATGTTAGGCTGCGACGGCATTGCGATTGCAATCATTAGCATATCTTTGCAGTGAGACTGCGTGCACAATCGTTATTGCGATCGCAATAGCGATCCTTGTTGAATCAGGCCCTATATTCTGTGTTCTGTGACCTGACTGTATAGTGGTATACACTCTAGTGCCACGTTCTGCGACAGATGTAATAGCTTTTACACATGGAATATAGGAGCTCATCCAGACCCGCTCACTAGATGCTTTCGCTCGCCCGTTGCATATGCAAATTCGGCCAAGTGACAGCAAAGCAGGCGATCGTACAGCAAGTCATAAGCACGCCCACTATGTCTTGGCGTGCGATCACTCTGTGTATGCAGACGTCCACCAGCCTGTCTTAAGAAGCCCACTTGCGCACGTCATCTGCAGGAAGTGTATGCAACCATCAGTACATCGTGTATCGGAAGCGAACGCAGCGCTTGTGGTTGCCCATACCCTAACGCAAGCACTGCGAGCACTTCAGTGTGAAATACAACCAGGTGACGTGTACTATGATGCGTCCTCTTAATTATGCACACCTCTGAAACGGCATTAAGACGCTCAGGCACGCCTGCATTCGCACCTCCACTCCCCCGTTTTTAGTGGCCAGCCCATGTCACCACCCACAAACGCCTTCCCCTGTCACTCATTTTACAGGGTAGCCTATGTGCGGCGAGCGTATGCTTCCCGATCTCTCGCACTGGTTCACGCACGCGGACTGCGATTCATGCGCACAATGTGAGCCATCGGCAGCTACAAGCGAACACATCCTAGCGAGAGGGTCTGAATCAGGTCCTTAGTTCAATATTATATTACAATTAAGAGAGTCTCTATAATTCTTAGCCTATATGTAGATGTGTTCCAGTTGAATTATATTATATAGTAATTAAGCTATTGGTCCCATGTTGGTGTGGGTACTTCTTGTGTCAGAATTGGTATGACTCACAACCGTTAGTGTGTATAAAATAATATTTGTTGCTGTACTTTGCTACACATAACTTTGCTAATAATTATTTTCAGATGTAATGTTGAGATAATGTGGAGACTTGATATTAAATATATTTATTCTGTCATCGACAGCAATATCACTGTATCGCATTAAAATACCCAGAAATCTCAGGATTATGATGTATATCTTTAATTAATAATTACGTCTGGATGAAAAGGGATCCTACAATCTGTATAGTTATCTTGTGAGTAGTAGGCTGTGTGCCACACATAGATTCAAGCCCCAACGTTTTACATTGAGTCAGTGTTAAAAGAATAGCAACAATTGTAACTGAGGCAGTGACACTTCTAACAATATCTAGATGTACTTCAGATGTAATGTTAGGATAATATAATGCTATTATTATAGTGGCTTGTTCTTATCAGGAACAGTAGACAGATTACTCAGATATCCAAGACTCTCTGGAGTGTAACGTATGTGTGCTGTGATTTTCTAAGTACCTTAAACTGGGAGTAAATGCATTTTTAAAGACATTTTTATTGGGACTAATAAACATCTTCTTGCATCGACACACCTGCATCTGCTTGTATCCTGTGACCACTAGAGAAGTGCCACATGCTTATCCGTTTTCCGGCTCTCCTGAGGATGAGCCCAGTGTCTCCAAGCTCTGCCCCCTGCCCACTATCAATTACCATACTTGCCTGCTCTGCTAGAATGTCCAGGAGGCTCCCGAATCTGGTGGTTCTCTAGATACCAGGAAGAGTAGTTAAGTCTCCCGGAGCCTGCTGCTTCACTCGGAAAGATGGCGGTCCAGGCAGCCGATTGCGTGATTTGCGCTGAATTGCATCGTTGTGGTCTCACCTTACAATGTCGGTAATTGTATAGTGGGGGGTAGGGTCACAATGATGCAATCAGACTGTCACGCCCCCTGCACCACCTACTACTGCCTTGCCACGCCTCAACAACTTATTTTCCCCTCTCTTGGAGGGGGGAGATCAGATGTTGGCAAGTAGCTGGTCCATAGTAAGTATCCACCGTACAATTAATGATGGCGCATATTCTATTTAAACAAGAGGGAAAGGAGAATAAGGAAAAAATGGGGGAAGAGAGGAGGGATATGGGAATAGGAACAGAACATCAGCTGTATATACAATTTATAAAATAATTTATTACATTATAGTCTTCCTTATAAGATGCACTGCGCAGTGATACTACAAATATAAAACGCATTCATATAAAATCCACATAAATCACAATTTATAACATTCAAAAATAGAATTCATCCACTAAAAGTTCACATACATCATCATATTGCAATTCATTGCCCGGCGGTAATATAACCTTACCGGCAGTGATCGGCTTATAACTTGGTATGTCTATATAATATCCGTTTACCTTAGATGTGGACATCCGTGTGGACTGGCATGCAGAGTATTTAATATAATGCTCCCAGTGTATTCACATTGATTAAGTACATATGCAGTGGACTCTGTTGCATGGCACTCACCCTTCCTGTCGGTATATGTTCTTTGAGCGCTGGTGTCCCGATTTCCCACCATATGCGGTCCGGTACTTTTATGGTTACTGCTCGCGGCTGCAGTTCCTCTCTGCTCTCCCCGGTTTCCTGGCACTTCTCCCCGGCTGCTTCTAGTCCATAGTAAGTGTCAGTGGGGAGTTAGCCTTTACCAACCATGTGGTGTAGCAGTAGCATGACCACATATACCTAGTAGTAAGTTTTTCCCTGGTACCTATGCATGATCCGTGGTGGCAGCGAGTTACCCTCCAACGATGCAGTTGGAAAAGTCAGTATCAGGACACTACAGATGCTAAAAGGGAATCCCTATACACCATGAAGGGGAAGATAAGCACACTCGGGTTGCTCAGGAACAGTGAGTAACCTACCCAGGGCCGTAACTAGGGTAGTGCGGCCGGTGCCATCGCACAGGGCACCACAGGTCAGGGGGCGCTGTTTGGGCCTGTCAAATTTCTGTTTATTGTCATTCTTGCTTGTAGCTTCCTCTTATTTCACCCCCAGCATCTCCTGGCCTCTCCTATCTCTTCCCTGGCCCTTCCCCATGAAGCCATGGCCCTTTTTTGGGTGCATAATGTCCCTTTGAAAAATGAAGGGGGCGCCAATGCTCTTTCTGGCACAGGGCACCAAAAAGTCTAGTTACGGCTCTGAACCTACCTAAATCTGTACAAGCTGGGGGAGCCAGGCCTACTGGTCACAGATGCATTATACTGGTCACAGATGCCACATACTGCTTTGAAATCACTGCAAATTGCCATCACCCCCCCTTCACACTATAAGGTATAAAAGAAATGAAGAAAACTGCTACCAAAAGACACAAAATAATGTACGGATAAGTGGTCACATACATACAGCACTAAACTCTTGGGCAAATGTTGTTTATTTTTCAGATTGCAGTTAAAATGGAATTTCACACTAATACAGAATAGTAGTTTTCTATTTCTCCTCATGAATAAATAAGGAATGACCTTATTTCTTTTAATTTGTCATAATTGACATTTAGCCAAGTCTGTGATAGCTTACCCTTCAATTATTGGTCTGGATTTGTTTGTTTTTTCATCAGGGAGGACAGAGGTGAATTCAGGTCCAGGGTGTCATAAAATGTGACCTGATTATGGCTATAAAATAGTTTTGCAAAGATTTTGTCTAAAGCAATGCTTGATGTAATTATTCATTCCGCTTCCTCAGTGTAACCTGATAGTGTATTCTGCCAACTCATGAGCATGTCCGATATCTTTGTAAACCTTGTGATCTTTTTGATGCAGATAAATGCTTGGGGGTGATATGACCTGGAATTCTCCTTAAAGGTGAAATACAACCACAGTAGAGTGTATGATTAGCAGCCTTTATTGCCAGTAACCTTTGAGAGGCTGATATAGAGTATGTCAGTCTCTCACTGCCTGGGGAACAGGTCAGAGACCTGTTTAAAGACACCGTGATTATGGAATATAAGTGCTGTGCTAAAGACTTCTGTTTTGTGAGAGGGATGTTAGGTCCTTCCACTCTGGGAATCATTTGTTCAGTAAGAGCCAGACAGGCCAGGTTTTACTTTTCTGATTTGTTTATTTTAGTGCTGCTGGTAACACTAGCTGCAGGGACACTTGTACCAAGGCCCTGGACTGGTGTACTAGTAATTGGCTGCTGCATAGCAAGTGCAACCTTTTACCCCAGGAGTTGGCACCCTTACCCTGATCTTGCTATACATGGAGGAGAATGCAACCTTTGCACATAAATTGCAGCCCTAAAAATCTATGTGAAAATTTTAAAGTGACAGAAGCCCATTTAGAAAAAATTAAAAATTCATTTTAATATTGTGAACTACATGGTGGTGTCATCATCTGGTGCTTAGGGAAGCCTTATTTTGCTTTTCCTCTACACCAAGAGATAACATGGAAGACATAGTTAATGCCTTGCTACAGGCTACATCAGCTCAGCAGAAAGCCAACAGGGTGCAGCAATTGGCCATTGGGGAGACCTGGGGGCAACAGCAATTGGATGTTGAGGAGATCCAGGCAATTGATTAGTGATAAACTCTGAAGGCACCAGCACCAGAAGCCTGAAGTCATAAAAGAGGTGGTGCAGCGTCAAAGATCGTTAAAATAGTCATTATGGACTGGTATCTACTGCCGCTGTCTGCAATTTTGTGCCAGTGGGTGAGACAGGGAGACAAACAGCAGACTAGCTTGTGGAAATGGTGGGAGGTATATGGCGGATGAGGAACTATTGAGTGTACACCACCGGCCCCAAGTCCCTCAATGGCAATCTCCAGTAGATTCTGGTAAGACCAGGAAAAAAGGCTGTTTGAATTAAAATTTGTCCATACCGTGGCTTTGACACAGCCCCACGCCACCTGACTGGTCACTGCCAACTTTTTAGTGTATAAGTGAGGACAAGATGAGACGATATCACGCAAGGGAACCGATAGTTGGATGACAAACTTCAGGCAGAACACAACAGAAGTGCACTTGTCTATAGCTGCTGTTGAGAGTTACATAAAGAGACGGT
Source organism: Taudactylus pleione (assembly GCA_031769625.1). NCBI lineage: Eukaryota > Metazoa > Chordata > Amphibia > Anura > Myobatrachidae > Taudactylus > Taudactylus pleione. Next base: position 2,114,997 of record JAUIMM010000847.1, on the reverse strand, counting down.
TCTGTGCCGTTGTCCATACATAGAGCATTGGAAAACAATAGAGAATATACACGCAGGACAGATATTAAGCAACAGTGCAGCCGTCAAATATGAAAACTAGGTTTAGAAAAGTGAAATTGATATACATATAGTAAGATGTTCAATTAAAAAAAAAATAGAAATAAGCAATAAGCTGTACAGTAATGTAAAACAATCATGGAATTAAGTTAAATAAACTGATGGCGGCCATTTTGTTGAGGCCACTGTTCAACAAAAACATAGCTAAATACTCACAAAAATGATTTGAAGACTGTAGCCCAGGTGTTATATATGTAAAGCTCCCACTAACTACAAGGTTCTAAGAAACTAGTGGATCACATGATTGTAGTAGGTGTATGGGGGCAAAAGGAATACCCCACCGCCACTAAGGGCCTGCACTTGTTGAAAAATGTTCTCCTGCATGCTCTCACTTCTTATACTGCTGTAGCAGTGCTGTTCAACTTCACAAGAGTAGCTAATGTCTCACAACTGCAGCTAAAGAAGTGAGTTGTTGTGTATACCCAACACTGACTTGTGATGACAAGGATGGGTTCCTTCTGTTAGGAACAGAGCAGCAGGATTGGAGCGTACAGAGAAGGAACACACTCACAGCAGGCAATCTAATGAAAGAACCTTCATTCAGATCTGTCCTGCAGCTTCGGAATGACTGTCCTGGGACACATAGAGGAGTTTAATGTAAGTGATATCGCATCATGGAACTCTGATGCAGAGACTGTCAATATTTTATGGAAACAAACCAAATAGACAACCCTGCCCAAAATAGGACTTTGTTATTGAGAATCCGTGGAGCCAAAATATTTATAACCATACATTTACTGATTGCAGCTGCACAGCCGAAAACAAAGACAAGGACATTTGTCACCAACCTTATTTGTCAGAATCAAGGAAAACAAACAGAATAAAAAAAAAGGAAATTAGATTATTTCTATGTGCAAAACAGAACTAAGGGGTATAGCGAAGCATTACAACATTACAATTCTGCTGAGTTCTTTAATGATATGCTGCAAGATTGCTTGCCTTTGTGGTATAACAAATAAGGTTCTGCAGCGCAGTCTCCTTGAGAATCCTAATTTCATTTTTGCACGTGCATAGGTAAAGGCATTAACTACAGAGACCGCGTCACTACACACTGCTAGGCAAAAATCACTGTTCTCATCTTATCATCATCATCATCATCATCATCATCATCATCCCTATGGACTATTACCTCTGGATAATAACATTAACATCCCTAACATTAAGGGGTTCACGTCCGAGAAGCAAGGTACCCCAAAAAATTCCAGCCAAGGACCATCCCCAGGGCATCACACGAAAAGGGGGATTTCATTAACACTTAGTGATTTATCCCTACGCATCTATCCTTTATACTTCACTATCACCTTTTTTCCCCTTTTCGTGTAATGCCCTGGGGATGGTCGTTGGCTGGGATTTTTTGCGGTACCTTGCTTCTCGGACGTGAACCCCTTAATGTTAGGGACACCAGTATAGAGGAGCCTTGGCTATTGGCCTGGAGCTTATTCATATATTTGCAAATGTATGTAACTAATACCTCTGAATCTCTATTATCATGTAGGATTTAAGTATTTTTTGTTGACTTTGCTACAGTGTGCTGGAGGGCAAATCCCCTTTTTTCCGTGTTCAGTGTAAACTCCGCCCTTTACAAGCACCTGTGCTAAGTCATTAAGCTGATATGAGCAACCACCATATTTTTTGTTAGCTTCTACTTCTGCTAGTCAGGAGATTCTCACAGAGTAAGGGGCACTACTGTGTGGAATAATGTGTATAAGGGGCACTACTGTGTGGAATAATGTGTATAAGGGGCACTACTGTGTGGAATAATGTGTATAAGGGGCACTACTGTGTGGCATAATGTGTATAAGGGGCACTACTGTGAGGTATAATGTGTATAAGGGGCTCTGCTGTGTGGCATAAGGTGATTAATGGGTAAATATGAGATATGTCAAGAGGACATTTATAGGTTGGAGCAAATTTATAGTTTGGAGGAGGGCCTGAACACCCTAGCACCGGTCCTCATTTACAGTAAGGGTCTATTTTTATCAGCAACAAAATGTGTGTAGGCACATTGGGCCCGATTTAGAGATGGATGCAGATCACACAGCCAATGCATCTTTGTACACAGTGGCTGTGTGATAATATGCTATGTATTTGCTATATGCAATATGCTGTGCGATAATATGCTATGCTAATGAGGAGTCTTATGTAACTTGATGCCTCCTGCCGGATTCTCTGATCTGTTGCTGCATCATTAGGACGCACCATCGGATGCCTTGCTTGAACATCAGTCATCTGCATAACCCTCAAGTTGCTCAGATTGGCCGGAAATTCACGCAGCTGGGGCCAGTGAAGCTGCCCCCAAAGACACAGCCAATGGCTTCAGCATGCCCTGAAAACGGGGCACACACGCCCCATTTACTGGGACACAACCCATCAAACATCAGCAACATGTCATGCTGCTGTGCTTGGGGCACTGTGAGGAACATCGCAGTCTCTGAACCATACGCTGTGCGGCTCCTGTGCATGCGCAGTTCTAAAAACCATGGGAGATGTATGTAAACCATCAGGCTTGTGTACATCTCTGAATTAGGCCCATTGTGCAATAGAAAGATGGTAGTGATGTGTAGGTAAGGGGTAAAAACTGCATTCACTGTAGTAAAGGGAGGCTACGTAAAGTTTCACCTCAGCGCTGAAGATTATTGGTTAATGGGCAACTCTGACCCTATGAATGCTGGATACCGCACTGGTCAGAGGCACTCTGAAGCCGATATACAAAGATGATGCATGAGGCACAATCTAGAGGATTCCCTCTTAGTTCTTGTAATGAAGCCTGAAACAAAGTACGAAAGGGGAGACGTATCAAACCTTGGCGAGCGATGCTGTAAACTGGTGAAGTGTCCAGAGCAAACCAATCAGCTTGTAGCTATCATTTATCTAGTGCAATCTATAAAATGATGGTTAGAGGTGATTGGTTGGTATCTGGAACTCCTCCTCTCAGAGGTTTGATACATCTTCCCCAGGGAATATAAATGGTGGCAGTGTGAAGACCTGACTGTCAGATTCCAGCCATACATCAGTGTGTACCTGAATATGATTAGGTCAACACACAATGTAATGGTGGGTACACACTGGTAGATATATTGGCCGATCATTTGATCAGCAAATATATCTTGTGTGCGTCGGCCAGTGTGTACCAGCGACAGGGGGGTAAATTCATCCTAGTCACCCGGAGGCACGTTAGAGTTTGGCACGCCCACCCCCCCCTCCAAAAAAAAAAGAAAAACAAATATGGTGTGTGTGTGTGTGTGTGTGTGTGTGTGTATATATATATATATATATATCCGCGCAATCACACTTAAATAGAATATATGAATATGATTCTATGTGGTCTAGAGGTGTATGATAATTTTACCTATCAGGTATAATTGTATATGAGCACTTGTGCCTGATTTGAGCTGTTATGCCCCGGGGTCCTGCAGTATCAATACCGAGGAGTACTCCTCCTAAAGTTAGTGCATAGGTGCAAAGATACAGTATATATGTAGTATTCACAATTTGTACATGAGGCACCAGGCACACGGCATCACACTGACGTGCATTTCGCTGTGGCTGTTACAAGGTTAGCCTTGGCAGCGCCGAATTAGGCACAGACGCTCATATACAATTATGCCTGATATGTTCATTTTGGTCCAGGGCTCCTGGTACACTGTGTGACAATGGCTGGCGGGTCAGAGTCAGACAGACTCACCGAGCTTCAGCCGACTCTGCAGCAGCATATGCTGGTGAGCCGCTGTTTGTTGTGATGCAGAGTCAGCGGTTACTGGCGTGTGGCGCTCTGTGCCGGTGCTCCCTGGGATAGAAGATTGGACAGGTGTCTCGGGTCCCAGCTCACTCTCTATCAGCAGTGGTGAGTGCAATGTGGCTTGCTGCAGTGCACACTGAGGGCTATCAGGCAGGATCCTTCCTGTCCCCTATTGCTGGAATTAGCGGTGCTCCCGGAACAGAGCAGATCAACGCTGTAACAGCAGCGGGTGCAGAGCTGCAGGGGAAGATCAGTGGTCACATTTGTTTTCCCCTGTGAACCACACAAGTGCTGCTTTACATCCTATAGATGGAGGCAGCCCGCTGAGAGCTGCGGCGGGCCCGGGTAATAGGGGGCGTGGCCTAATTGCGGGAGGCGTGGCCACGCCCCCTTCCCGAAAAAAGAAGAAGAAATGCAGCGCCGCGAAGCGGCGTTGCGCGCTGGGGAGGGGTGCGCTCTGTGCCCCCTCAGCCCTGCTCAAAGCCAGGGGGGGCGCGATCAGTGTGATCGCTCCCCCCCCACAGGCATAGGAGGCTGCTCGTGGCTGCTGCTCAGCAGCCACGAGCAGCCTCCACTGCAACCTCAGCACACGCTGTGTGCTGGGCTGCTGTGAGGGAGGGGGAGCGGCGCCGGACCCGGGCCCCCACCGGGCCCCTCAGGAAGCCCGGGTCCGGGTAATCTGTACCCGCTCCCCCCCCCCTCTTGGCGCCCCTGGATGGAGGCGCCCCTTCAGGGCTTGGCGCCCGAAGGCAGGCGCCTCCATTGTCTCTGGGAGTTACGCCCCTGACCAGTGATATGTCTGTGAACAACGTCGCTCACAGACATATCATGTTGGCTGTTCTGCACAGCCGATGCCCAATATATCTGCAGATCGTGCTGTGCGTACGGGCGATCAGCCGGCCGCCCGTACACTTGCAGCGGAGGCCACGGCCAGATGGCAGAAGATGGTTATTCGGTGTGTATGAACAACCATCATCTGCAGATATATCTAGTAAAATAAACTAAATAATAAAGCTTTGTTATAACAAAAAACAATATAAAAAAAAGACATAAACACACCAGAAATTCTATTGTCATGCGAATAATGTTTCACCTGAATTAACCTAAAGAGCAGATCAGAGGCCGATCTAGCGGCCCATGTACAGTCGTCCCAGCGGTGGGAACATTAGCGGTGGCAGAAAATCTCTACAAGACAAAGTATCTTCTTTAATGTTCTAGATATATTCAATAGGCCCCGAATTCTTAAGTATGTTTCGTTTGCATTTTAATATTATGGATCCCTTGTGGACTAGACTTTTTTTTTTTCTATTAAGTGATTAATACTCACTGTACAGTAGGTTCTTTATGTTCACAATCCAGTCTTGGAAACTGACTACACGATGCCAATAATAAGCGGTGCCTGCAGGGCTTGATTCTCTTTCTGAATGTTTTGGAGAGAAATTGTTAAATAAATTACATCAATATTACCTTGAAGGAGGGAAGATTTATCTTCGACTGAATATAAATAGTAAAACAAGAATTTGATGATCACTTCTAGGAAGTAGAGCCTGAAATGTTTACGTCTACATCTATTACCGTTATTACCAAAGTTCTGTGACAAATAGCCGCTTGCAATTTGCTATTTGATTTACAGTTGAGTAATAGCAAAAAATAAATAAATAACGATGTTGTACTTGCCGGCGAATTGCTGTTGGCAAGGTGAGAGACGTGGATCACTTGTCGTGACTGTGCCGAAGGAGAAACATCGGATGGAAGAATTTTAGGTTGATTATATCAGGGGGTGAAAATATTATTAACGTAACATTTAAATAAAATTTAGGTAAATAACTTATATACAGATGTTCCTGAGACCTTGACATTTACATGACATAAATACTATTCTGTTACAGAACACACATTATACGTGAAAGTTATACAAAAAAAGTTAACATTCTAAAATAGCATTATATATTATAACTGACCTGTAATAAAAACTTAACAATAATGTCAGTCTAGCTGAGAAACACAATATATTGTATGTACTTAGGGCCATATTCAATTTGAGGCGAAAAGTCCAGACTTTTCGCCTACATCGTCTGTTTTCTGCCTGGAAAACAATTGCGCGCATGCCCGATATTCCCCGTATTCAATTCAGAGTAGGTGAAATCGGGAACCGTTGCGAAACTTTGATTCGGCAAAAAAATACGGGAATTTTCGGGAAATAATTGTAGGAGCCCCTAAAGATGTCCAGACCTGGGGGATCACTATGGGTACCTCCGTTTATGCCTGCAGAAGAAAGTCGGGTTTTTAAATAGCCGCGGCAGGTGCATAAATGCGGCTTTGAAGAAGGTGATGCAGAATAGCATTTAGAGGGTTTTTTTGGGAAAAATAACTATGCCCATCAATTTTGGGGTACTTGAAAATGCATATTTTTAAGTACCTAAAATTATTTTTTTTAAATTCTGCTAAGATGCCTGCCACATATAAGGGAACCCCTCTGGATTCCATTCCACTAATTTAGAAGTGTGTTTCCTATTTTATTTTTTAAAACACAAAATGTAAAATATTTTTTTGGGGTGTCCATATTTTTTTTTAACACAGATTATTTTTAGGGACCATTCCCAGGGGTGCATGCTATTTTTTTAAGCCTGCACCCCTAAACCCCAATTCTGCACTTTTTTTCGCCTGCTACAGGCAAGCGAAAAATTATCCCCATTTTTTTTACTTTGACTTTTTCGCACAGGCGAAAAGTCAATGAAATTGAATACAGGGATATTGGAAATAGGTGAAAATTACATCATCGGCGATAAATTAACGCCGATAATGGGACTTTTCGCCCCATATTGAATAGGGCCCTTAGTCATTTATCCTAGTACAGGGTTGTCAAAAATTTCACATGACTACCCAGTGGCAATTGCGAAATTGGTATTTATTGAACAATCAAATCGTCACAATGGTATAACTAAAAGCTTATGGTCAACTGTGTAATAATACCTTACCTGTAGTCACCCATGCACCCTGGCTTGTATTTGGTTTTTATTTCTACATCACATGTGCTGTTATTATTTATGCTGGAAGCAGCTGTTGAACAATACTGAGAACATATTATTGCAATTAAACAGAATTAGTTCTATGAAATACAAGATACTTACAAAAGCAGATTGACTTTGTGCTAACTGGATTATCTGTTGTCTAAGCATCCCCTACATCAATACCCAAATTCCCTTCTAACTCCTCTGTCCTTGCCCCACACCACTCTACTATTGACAGATTACAGCCGTGCTTATTGCTAGGAGAAGACTGTAAGACCCAACCGTTCTTGGCTGTTCATGCAGATGATGAGAGGTTGTGTAGTGATTACAGCACCTGATTGTACTGGCAATAAGAAGGTGCATTTATCTCGTGCACAATTATCACTGCCAGGGTTCTCTGCTCCTGGCTGTTAGTACTAGTGAGGACACTTGCAAATGCAAAATAGTCAAGCTTTAGGGGAGGGGATTACCACCAAAAGGGTACACGGCTGGGATATGGCGTTCCTACACAGCAGCTACTGCCAATAGATCCTTACAGTGATAACTCCATTCATTTCATGTCTTCCAAGGATAAGAGTCCCTCCGTTGTTCCCCAGCATCTCAACTATACCATACTTCTTACGTAGAAGGCTGTATGGATGTGAAGTGAGGGAGTGGGTAGGGAAGCTTTGTTAGATGATGTTGTATATTTCATTTACTACTGCTACAGAAGAGTGCACAACCTATGGATATTTGGGCCACGCATTTCATAATCTGGTCATTCAACAAAAATGACCAGAGCAGTTATTCTGCAGTAAAATGTCCTGATCTTGCTGTGTGGTTAATAACACTATTGATTTATACCTGGACCCACAGGCTGTGTATTGATTATCTGTTGAGAATTTACTATATGGGTTGACCTTTCCGCGTGAATGCTGACCATAGAATGGACTGGCACATGAATAGATATGTTCTATATGCTATATATTTACAATTCAGTGTTCGGGCAGGAAACCCAACGTCATCGGGCTGCGTTGTCTGTGCTGTTTTTGTCTAATCTCATTTACTGTATTTCTTCTGTGTTGCTGCTTTGCTTCAATTCATAAACCTTCACTATGATTTCACATATGTCTGAGCTGATTGCATTGCTCTTTTTCTGGAGTAATCGCAGCTTCTGCTCACAGTTTGTACTTAGCCAGGCTTGCAGGTTTATTAAGGATAACAGCAGTAACCGGTATAACAGTCGTTATCAGCAGTAGCACAGATTAAGAGACAGCGGTGGTATTACATGTGCTCACATCACTGAGGAACATGTGCTGAATGTCCGTGCAGTACAGCACACACTCTGCAAGATGGCGCAGGGGCTTTGGGATCATGTGGCCATGTTGGTAAGGGTGGTTGGCGGGCTTCAATACTGAACAGGAGATGACACTGGAGCGCACTCCTCTCTGTCAATTTTCACTTACCTTTCACAGCTATTCTGCAAAAATTCTTTCAGGGATAGCGCTTGCGTAGGCAGGCAGACAAACATTTCAATATTAATCAAACAAGCAAACATATATTAACATACACCTTTATACTATATATACCGTATATATACTGTCTGTCTCTCTCCTTTAGAATGTAAGCTCTCACGAGCAGGGCCCTCTTCCCTCATGTGCTTCTCCTTCCCTCACTCATACAATCATCTACTCCAAACTCCCCACATGGGCACCTAACACTTGGTAACTGACGCCCTGCTGCTTATTCTGACTGTTATGATCGCTATTGAGGTAATGTTTATAAACTAGGGCCCTGATTGAGAGCCGCTCCCTGCTGGCGGCCGCTCGCAGGGAATGTGGGCTTATGTTTTCTTTCATTTTTTTTATTCTCCGGCTGCTCGCAAAGCTGTGGGAGACCACCCACAGCTTGTGCGAGCGGTCAGGAGACGGTCGCGATAATCGCGACCATCGGCCTTGCGACGAGACTCTGGGGTAGGGTCTAGCTCCCGCAAGGCCGAGTGGACTTCCTGCTCTAATAGAGCAGGAAGTCCACTACTGCCATCGGTAGTGATGTCAGTTAGTCCGCCCTACAAACGCCAGGCGTTCCTAAGGGAACGCCTGCGTTTGTGCAGCCACCCCCCCTACCCGCCCACAAAACGGGGCAAGCTGTGAATCAACATCGACAGCCGCCCCGTCTTGTTGTGGGCCCTGTAGCGACTGAACTTCAGTCGCTCAGCGGGGCTCGCGAATGTGCAAACCGGACGCGGCGCATGCACAGTTCATTAACATCGGGCCACTTGCGAGCGGCTCTGAATCGGGCCCCATGTCCTTGTCCTGGATTGTTTTTGTACTGTAAGGCGCTGTTTTTGTGTTTGCTCATTTGTTTATGTACTTTGTGAGGCGCTGCGGAACCCTTGTGGCACCATATAAATAAAGGATAATAATAACATATATAATCCTCCAGAGTCATTTGCACTCACATCATTTGTCAAGACAGCCAAGGTTTACACCATAGTACAAAGGTCACAAAAAACCAAGATAAAAGTAACACTTACTTAGGGCTCCTTAAATACCCATATCACTTATGGAGAAAATGGCAACAGAATTGTGTAATTGACAGCAACCGCTCAAGACATCACTTCTGGTATAAATAAAACAAACCCAGCAAACTATCACCAAATGCACTTATAATATAGCACTAAATAGAGTGGATCAGTGGGCGTAATTTACAACAGTATCAAGCGCTAATCCCACATGTCCAAAGCCCGTCACGCATGCACAATTGGTGCCCGATAGGCAAAACGGGCACATAGGAAAATTTACAGCACGTGGGGCAGACTGCATAAAGTGCTGTAATGCAATAGATCTAAAAGGCAAAATGCAGCAAATTATAATCAAAAGGATATTAATGGCGCCCCAGAAGGATCCACTGTAAACAATGTAAAGTGTATCTAAATAGTAAAAACCATTATACAAAATGCCTAAACTTACACAATGAAGAAAATAAAAAATTTCAAAATATGCAAAAAAAATATTTAAAAAAGAGAATATATATATATGAGAGCATACAAAAATTTGTAGCACATTTCAAAAATACACTGAATGGATTGGGCTCATTGAGCCCTTTGGGTGCCAGAGTGTCCTGCTTAAAAATTCACTTAGATTCAAGTTTCCGCAGCACCAGCTCTCTATCTCCGCCTCTTGGAGGTTTAGGAACCCAGTCGTTCAGTCTGCATTTCAGGGTAGTTCCTTGATGGCCCAAGGTAAGAAAATGTTGGGCCATTGGCTTATCCGAGCTCCCCTTTGTAAAGGCTTGAAGCTTCTGTGATTAGCCATGTGCTCACGGAACATCCTTGTGGTCATCCCAACATAGGCTAGCCCGCATGGGCAGGTCAACAAATAAATGACGTGGTTAAGTGTGCAGTGTAGCTTATATCTAATTTTGATGTGGACTCCACTATGTGGATAAGGAAAGGCTGATCCAATCTGCATAGATCTGGAGGTGACGCAACTGGTACATCAAAAGCATCCAGGTTTTTGTTTCTGCAACCAAGTAAATTTATGCTGCAATCCTGGTTGCGTCAAAGGACGCATCAGCATCTGCTTGAGGTTGGTCCCCAGGCCATCATGGGGGGTTTTGCAGTCTTCAGGCCCACAGATTGATAACCTACCATTGTTGGTGTACAGATCTTCTAGTGACATGTGAGTATTTGTCATATCTGGATGTGAAAATTAATCTCTGACTCATTACCTCATTGTTCCTTGGTCCACCTGCGCTTCTATGGGGCTTTGTTCTTGCAAGGCACCTCTTGAGGACCACATTGGTGGAACCTATCTCCTTAAACTGACCTGTCATATCCTGGAGAGGTTGTTCTGACCGAAGTTTATCAGTATTGTTGCGTAGCACCCTCATAAATTGGGATATCTGGAGGCTCTCCATAAGCATAGGGGGCGATGGTGGTTTGTACCAAATAACAGCGTGTTGCGGTCTGTGTTTTTGTGGAACCTGGGTAGAGCCCAGTTTTGAGCCCTCACGGATGATAATATTGTCTAAAAAATCCATCTTGTATCTATCCACATGATATGTGAATTTGATTGGTCTAGTGAGGCCATTCATTGTCATGTCCATCTCAGCTAGTTCCTTCCCTGTACTATTCCAAATCATATATATATAGGAATCACATATGTAAGAAAAGAGCACTCACCCGTCTTGCAAGAGATCTTAAAAGTGATCCATTTATTAAAGATCAATAAAAGAGTTTCCCTAACAGTTCAGGTTTTTGAGATATCCATGGTTGAGCACAGGTGGTTAAATTAAATTGACTGAGGTACTTATTAAGTTACCTGTGGTCAAGCATGGGTATCCTTAAAACCTGTACTGTTAGGGTGCCTTGAGGACCGTGTTTGGGAACCTCTGTTATAAGATATATATACATCAGTCAGATGATCAAGTAACAAAGGGCAGAATTATTAATACAATTGAAATAATTGTAACTCTCTGTTTCCCATTCCTGCTTATCACGAACTACTGTTTATTTATTTCCCAATTTCCTGTTTAATCAGCTCTGCATCACTAACTGTAATAACCTATTATGGAAATGGCTGCTGCAGTGTTTATGGGGAAGGGCGTCTAACTAGATGTTTTATTAGACCTGCACACTGCTAATAAACTTGGGGGGTACAGTATGGGGAGGATACGTCTGTATTGCCGGATACACAAGCATGTTAGTAGCAGATCTAGATGACTCCGTATTATATTAAATAAATATAACCCAATGTACCATAATATACAGACTATCTCACTGCACTGTATATACATTTCAGTTTACCTTCTTTTCTATGAAATGGACTATAAATAAATGTAAATAAAATCCATTTTATTGCCTGTGTTCAAACTGGCGTACAAATGACAGACCTATGCAATGTGTAACTTTCAGCATGAATCTCATCACCAGGCCTCTCTTATCTTCCGATTGCATTTGACAGAAATGGATTCATTCAGTGCAACGGTGCGCGAGCCTCAAACTGATAAACCTAATAAAGTTAAGTGTAAATATGATTTCATCGAGCAAACCACAAAAACTTATAGAAATCCTTCTTTTGAAGACTGGGCCCAGAACAGGAAAGTAACTACAGAGGAAATATCAGTCTCCAGTAATTGATGCCATACTGACTTCACCACTTGGTCAGTTTCTAATTTATTGGAGTACTTTGGCCACAACTCGTTGATGGCAAGTGTGATTGGCACAGACTGGTGCCCTTAGCTGTAGACAGGGTCACTCATAATAATCATGGAAGCCCTGACAAGTTTTGATCCCCCCCCCTTCCAAGTTTGGAAAATGCTATATCTTACAAGATAAATGTACATTGATATTCATTGAAAAATGTAGTAATTAAATGGCTAATAATTAGGTTTACTTGCAGCGGCCCGACTCCTATACTATATAAATTACAGCAACTTATATGAATCCCTTCTTCCATACACCCCACCTCCAATTTTCAGAACAAATACAGCACTTATATGTTACTAGCACGACCTGCCCGGCTTTGCAGGGGAGCAATTTCATCTCACCACAGCCCCCAGCATTTCATAACCACCTACGCCATTTCACGTGAGTCCCCCGCATCTCACCACATCCTCCTGCATCTCATCGCAACCCCCTACTTCTCACTCCTGCACCCTGCATCTCACCACAGTATCCTATATGTCACCACAGGCCCCTGCTTCTCACTCCTGCATCACACCACAGGTCCCTGCATCTCATCGCAACCCCCTGCTTCTCACTCCTGCCCCTTGCATCTCATCACTGCTGCTGCCCTGCAGCTGGCTGGGGCCCAGTCACTTGGATGTGCTGGGAAAGGCAGTAATATAATGGATGAGAGATATTTATTGCAGCTACCGTAAGTATGATCAGCAGCATGTCCTCGGGGGATGGGGCACCTGTGCATATTTCCACAGCCTCCATGCGCACCCCTCACCGGCTGCCGAACATGGCGAAGACCAATGTCCTCTTTGCACAATGTACCCTTTATATCCTGGGCTTCCTGTTGAGCTTCCTCACAGTGGTGCACCTGTCCGAGAACGGCACTGATGTCCATGGGCGGTGCCTCCTGTTCAATGGGGGGCGTGTGGCTGAGCGAGAGCATTACGCTGGAGAGGGAGCACTTCACAGTGGGGGAGTGGTGGGCGGAGTTTGCCTGCAGGTTCAACATAAGGATGGACGTCGGAGTCCGATGGTTACTAACCATCAATGTTTTTGTTCTGATGGTAATGTTTTTAACCATTTGGTGGTTGCGTTCCGATGTTTGCCACCATCGAATGGAAATCATTTCATGCTGTTCCGATGGCTGTTTGTTTTTATTAAGTTCCTGATAGCTAGGCCTCCCCTGGTTTCTTCCTGGCTACTGTGTCTGCATCAGGGCATCTTCATGGGTTCGTTGGAGGCTCCCTCCCCTCTGTAGGCTACTGCTAAGAAACAGGGCACATTGCTGTTTCTGACTGGCTCACTTTTATATGCTCTCTTGCTGCTTCAGTACCCTAGACAGCAGCTTGGTGCAACATTTTTTTCTGTCACTTGCTTCACTAAAATTGTGACTGCTCAGCTCCCTTTTGTCACAGATAAATAGTTCATACACCTAAACTTTCCTCCACCAATGTTGTATAGAATAGTGAAAACCCCATCAAAAACAATCCAGTGGTTCAAGAGATTAGCCCGAATGAACAGGCAGACTGCTAAACGGGGGACTTTATTATATATACAGTATAGAGAGAGAGAGATTCAATTAGAGGCGTAAAGTCCGATGACGTCATTTTCGCCTGTTTCACTTATTCCCATATTCAATTTCAAAGACTTTTCGCAGGTGCGAAAAGTCTTTGTAAAAAAACAGGGATAAGTTTTCACCACTGTTTAGGTGGCGAAAAAAACTGCAGAATTGGGGGTGTAGGGGTGCAGAATACAAAATAATAGCCTGCAGCCTTTGGAATGTCCCCTTAATGTAATGTGTGTAAAAAAAAAATGTTTTAAATCCTTAGGGGGCAAAATAAAATATGTTGGGGGACAAACTTTAAAACTAGCAAAATTGACTCAGGGGGGGTCCCCATGTATGCGGCAGGTGGATTTTTGAAGAATTTTAAAAAATTACTTTAGGGAGTTAAAAATATGCTTGCACCCATTTACATGTACCCCAAATTTGATGGGACTAGTTATTCCCCCCCCCCAAAAAAAAACCCTAATTGCTATTCTTCACCACTTCTTCTAAAGCCGCATTTATGCACCTGCCGCGGCTATTTAAAAACCCCAACTACCTTCAGCAAACCAAATCGGGGGTACCCATAGTGATCCCCCATGTCAGGACATCTTTTGGGGGGGTGACAGCATGATTTCCCCAAAAACTTACAGGATTTTTCGATACGTACCTTTCTGCCAGGTCCCGTTTTCGCCGGATCCTAATTGAATATGGGGATAAGCGGGCACGCGCCCGATACTTTATCCCTGAAAAATACAATGATGATGGCGAAAAGTCTGACCTCTGACTTTTTGCCTCAGATTGAATATGGCCCTTTGGGTGAACTACCTTACAGGCAACAAGTACTGGCCCTCCCTCCACTCCTACTCCTAGTTCTAGGATAAGGCAAGTCCTGTAGTCCCAGTTGCTTCTCCCTGCTCCTTTGCACACTATGGGGCATATCCAATTACTCGCGGGACCTCTCCGCGAGTAATTGGGGCTTGAAAGTCCCGCGGCGCGGGGTTAAGCTATTCAATAAAATAGCTTTTTCCCCACGCCATTAACTCCTCTGTCGCACGCGGGAACACACTGTTTCCGCGAGCAACGCAGAAACAGTGTGTTATAGCATCTAGCGCGAGGCCGATTAGGATGGCTACACGCAGATTTTACCTCGCACCTACATGAGGTGCGAGGTAAAGGCCGACAGCGGGGACTCGCGCGCGGGGTCTCGGGGACACCCGGGCGTGCAATCCCCGCTAATTGAATTACGTCAAGCGCGATAATAAGCCGCAGGGTGAACGGCTACTTGAATATGCCCCTATAATAGCATTGCAGCTGCTCATCATCATTAGTGGGTGTCCACGGCCTGAAAGCTAAAGCTGCAGGGAGGCAAGAGTGTGATGTTGTCATGAAGTAGTTCAACTTCCGTACTACAACAGAGTAGATGGGTTGGGGGTGTTGCCAGCACCCCACCAAGGTCTGGTGCCCTAACCTACAGAAAAAAAAGGGCGAGGGGGGGTGTATATTTTTGTAAGGTATGTCAACAAAATGGCTATATTTACCCAATAATAATGTTAATAATGACACAGGAGTCAGGCGCTGACATGCTGAAAATAGCAAAATGTAATTAAAAGTAAAAATGACAATAAATAAAATAAAATAAACCTATATAAGGGTCACTGCAATAACTTAAAACAAGAAAAAAAGGGATACATTTTTTTTTACATTTAATAAGAATACATATAATAACAATATAAAATGTATTCACATAGATGAACTTAATTACACATAATCAGAGTTGCCAGGTAACAAGAGGTCATTTGTTGTAATTGCAGATAAAGGAATAACCATACAGTGATATACAAAGAGATTCACTTGTAATCCAAACAGATGGCTGTGTATGTAATGAGCTAATACTCTTTAGGTTTGCCGCAGGGAACAGAGGGTGTCTGATTGCCCTCAGTATACACAAGAATCAGTCCTATTAGTATGGAAATGCAGAGGGTCAGACACAAGATTAGTTCTGTTGAGTCCATCCAACTGTACACCGACCCTTGCTTAGTTTTGCAATAGTCACTTACTCTGCGTGGGAATAAACTGTTCATGAACCAAAAGTCCAACAGTGAAACTTTGATCTTCAACTCAGCACAGTATCTGCAATTCCCTCATACAAAGAAGAAATATACTTTGTTGCAGCAATCAGCGTAATAAATAATTTCAGCACTCTCCTACTTACATGTAAAGTTCTTGTAAGCCAGCCTGTGGAGCGACCAGTATGCATATAACAGAAAGTTTCCCCATATCTCAGTAAGACAACCAGACATCCAATAATAAAATCAAATTTAATGTGCAAGCTTTAAAAATCCAAGGAGCAACACAGCATCCCAGGTATTAGGGGTATCAGAGTCCTTCCCAGATGTTATTATAGGATCTTCTCCGGGTGAGGTCCAATTTTGGGTGGCTCCAAGGCCGGCACAATGCAGCAAGAGGGGTCTGCATTGCAGGAGGGCACCGGGCTGGAGAGGCCCTGCCCCGGCCTGAAATCTGCTGCCACCTCGATCACTATTTAAGGAAGTGCCAGGCAAATGGGTGCGGCACCAGTTTAAATTTGCTGCTGGGGACCGGCAGCCAATAGGCAGCAGGAACTATTTGAAGTTGGTGGCGGGAGTGAGCCAATCAGCTTGCAGGCCAGCAGCCGAAGAAGCAGCTGCAGCAAGCCAATAGCTCCACCCACTCATGACTGTGTGACATAATCTGTATAAGGGGCTCTACTGTGTGCCATAATCTGTATAAGGGTCTGTATTGTGTGGCATAATGTGAAAAAGGGATAAACAATGAAACATTGTAAAGAGACATGTCAAGAGGACTTATTTGTAGGGGGAGCAAATTTATAGTTTGCTGGGGGGCACCAAACACCTCAGCACCGGCCCTGGGTGGCTCTTTCTCCAAATGATGTGTATTGGTAGATCTGTGTCTCACCTCCAATCATCATTACCATCAAAGTCTGCGGCTCACAACCAAAGCAACCACTAATCCTGGTACTTCCAAACCACTTCCTCTTCCTCGTGATGTCAATGCAGGGCCTCAGAGCAAGCTCTGTGCTTTATGTAGATTCCGGTCAGGGAGGTAGCATTAGTTAACTCACTAAACATATATAATCTATACTTTGCTTCAGTTATGAAATGAAAGATAAAGGCACCATTTGATATTAGTAAATATTAAATATTTGCATTAGATAGCTGAAGTGTGTATACGTCACAAGATTTTGCTTAAGGCTCTTGTTTACCCCTGTGCATTAGGCTGCCATATTAGCTGTTATGTACTTATCTTTGTTAACCAATTGTGACTGACAGCCTTGCAGACTTACACTGCATCAATACACTATATTGAGTAACAGGTTCATACATAGGAGCAGGGCTCTATATGAGTTTTAGAAATGTGGTTGGTGGTAGGTTGGCATCAGCTGTCAATGGGGTGGGAAAAAATACTCTATTAAACTTTACTAGACCCTCAAACATGTTACCTTCCATCCAATACAAAATGAGCTGCTCCTGAGCTTCGCACATGGTGCAGGATGTCTATGGGGTACTGCTTAGTGTGAAAAGCGGTAATAGTTTATTACCTATTTACTAACTAAACTCCTAATAGGACACTTTTTAGAATATGGCAATAAATAGTGAGCAACCGCAATAACATGTCTCATTTTGCAATGCTGCTCATCTGCACTGTAGTTTCCAGGCTTCAAAGACTTGTAAAAATCAGACCAGTTACTAATACCCATTTTATTGAAAATAACATAGAGGTATAGAAACAAATGTCCAGAGCGATATACAATGGTCTGATGGATGCAAAATCAATTAAGGATAGTCTGAGCTCAGATGGAGACATCATCACAGAGACACTCCAGTACAATATGCAGGCCATGGAGATGTGCAGAGTGTAGTCAGAAGGCTGATCAGATCAGTAATCAGCAATATCAAAATGGGCAGATGGATATGTGCAAAGTAAGGTAAGAAGACAGATCGAGTCGGTACACGACAAATTCAAGTGGGCAGATGGATATGTGCAGAGCGAGGTTAGAAGGCCGATTAGGTCGGTACACAGTGATATCAAACAGGCAGATTGCAATATGCAGAGTGAGGTCTGTTTAGAGTAGGTGCACAGGTCAATCACCTAGCACTGACTGCTAGGTGAAGTCCCACTGCAAGTGCTTAGGGTGTGTCCCTCACTCACTGGTGTTGTTAGTTGGTAACAGCTGTGCAGAGCATTTAACCTTAAACTAGATAGGAATCCACTTAAACCTGCGTGCAATGCTCCGGAAACCTCTGAGAGTCATATCACTGGGGTAATATATTGAAGAGAGAGGCACAAGATTAGTTGGGGAAATTTCGTAAGTACTTCTGAAATTTAGGCCAAAAATGTATTTAAAACATCAATACTATGGAAAGGATAAAAAAAAAAATACACACTAATGCTGGTCACACATAATACGAAACACACATAATACGAAACAAGCAATTGGTCCTGCAATTACCTATATGCTGAATAAATATATAATGTAAATGAATTAGTCCCATCAAGTGTTAATAATGAGATCAGTAGATGACCACGGGTGATCACTGTCGGCTAGTGTATTTGGTCATTTACTTACTGCGCTAACAAGACATACGGTATGTGCATGGCCAAATTGGACTACGATCCTTTCATTCAACACTCTATTCCATTGACCAAGGATCCTACTCTCAGTATAAATGTTCAGGTTACAGATCTCTGCTTTGATCCTGAAAGTTCATCAGTTAATTACCTCTCATTGTTCCTAGGCTATTGGTACCATAAAGCACAACACTAGCAAATACAGAACATAAAGGTCAAGAAATACTGTATTCCTCCTATGTTGATTGAAACAAATATATTTGTGGCCTGAGGTTGTGTCCTTTCGTCAGAATTTATTTACTGACTATCTAATAATCTCAAATGTAAATATATGTGTTAAAATACATGCACAGTGTGTTTCGGGACTGCATATGCCTTGCCAGGAGCCATTCTCTCCTATAACCTTGAATTAAAATTTTCATAGAAATCACTTTCTATTTAGTTGAGTCAGATATCCTTTCAATTATGTTACATTGCTGGAAAGCCCGTAGATTAAGGACAGGACAATCCTGCTGCAGATTTCACCAGGCACACATGAAATATGGAATCTTCACTGACATTAGTTCATATATTGACTATAATTACAGACATGCAGCAATCCACAAACTAAATCTAAATATCTAAAACAAACTTAATACATGTATCTTATTTTAAGTGTCTGAATTGTCAAACCTGAGCTAAAATGGCATCCAGAGGTGGGCATGGAGGCATCTGTCCACCGGTCTGGAACACTTTAGAGACTCGAGACCACCATTAATGGGGGAGGAGGATGGTTGTTAGTTTCCATGACTAACTGTAGTAGTTGATATCATGGAGAGTGCAAGCTGTTCTTGTGACACTTTATATGATTGCCATCTCCAGGCTGAGTGGAGGTGAAGAGTGACTGTGTGTCTTGCAAACAATATATATTTACAGTAAGAGACACCCCTGATGAAGTCTTTTGCAAGACGAAACGTGCAGGAATTGTTCTTAACTAAAACCTCCGCCATTTGCTTATCTAGTACTGTGTAAACCATTCTGTACCTTATATATATGGGACTTATTTGTTTTTTGAGATAATTTAAATCCCCCCACATCTCAGCAATGCCTGGACTTACCACCCTCTCAAAGACACATAAGAAGATTCTGATCCTTGGGGGCAGGACTGCGATATCTTGAGGGGCACACTAACATAATAAAAACATTTGAATGAAAAATAATATACTATGTAAATGTTCTCCTTCTTCTCCCCTGAGTGTGTATATGAAACATAGGCAATTAAAGAAGGTACAGATGAGAGTTCTGACCTATATCTATATGCTATGCAAATATGTATGTATGCAGTTGTGACCTGTATTTACCCTTTGTACACAATGTACTCTCCTTGTTTCTGCAATTGTTTATTTACCCATTGGAGACATCTAGACTAATCCACTCATCCTATTGATGAATAACTAAGACAGTGATCTTTCTAAGAACAGATCAGCCTGTTTTTATTTATTATTACCAGTTATTTTTATAGTGCACACATATTCCACAGCGCTCTACAGATTTTGTTCTATTCACATCAGTCCCTGCCCCAGTGGAGCTTACAGTCTATGGGGTCTTTGTACTAAGCTTTGGAGAGAGATAAAGTGGATGGAGATAAAGGAGCTCATTCAGACCCGGACGCTAAGCTGCGCTCTCACGCAGCTAAAAGGGGCCGGGTATGCAAATGCCACGATCGCACTGTCTGGTGGAAGGACGCCCTCTATGTCTTAGAGAGCGACGGTAGAGCGAACGCACGCCGGAATAAAGACGCCCACCTTTCTGTCTTAGCACACATCATCTCCAGGAAGTGTCTGATTAATCAGTAACATCGAGAGCCATCGGAGCTGCTCGCAGTGCTTGAGTTAGTCCCTACCCCACCGCAAGCACTGCGATCACTGCTGGCTAAAATACAAATAAGTGACGCGTACAATGACGCTTCTTTAATAATTATGCACACCCCTAAAACGCTGTTTAGACGCCCAGACATGCCAGCGTTCGCACATCCACTCCTCCGTTCACAAGCGCCTTCCCCTGTTACCACCCACAAACGGCGCATTGTCACTCAAATTAGCATCCAGTCTGTGCACTACGAGCGCACAATTCCCGAGCAAAATGAGTGACTCCCGCATGCGCATATTGACGCATACGCATGCACAAATGTGCGATTATCGGCCATAGCGTGCATTCACAGCTTAGCTTCCGGGTCTGAATCAGGCATAAAGTACCAACCAATCAGCTCCT
The DNA here is from genome assembly GCA_031769625.1 of Taudactylus pleione. Classification (NCBI taxonomy): domain Eukaryota; kingdom Metazoa; phylum Chordata; class Amphibia; order Anura; family Myobatrachidae; genus Taudactylus; species Taudactylus pleione. The sequence goes on along the minus strand of JAUIMM010000847.1, from coordinate 2,094,541 downwards.
GTCACATTACAGGCTGTGTTTTTAAAAAAAAAAATGGCAGTTAGGTTGGTACTCTCCATCCACTTTATCTCCCTCCAAGGCTTAGTACATAGACCCCTTTATTCCCTGCCACAAGTACACACACTAGGGTTAATTTCTATCAGGAGCCGATTAACCTACAGTATGTTCCGTTACGAAACATTCTGTGTGGCGCGACTCAAGGCGTAGTGTGTGGCGTGAGATGCATGGCACGCTGTATGGCGTATGGAGCAATAAACTAACTGGGCACATCTGTACCAGTATATTTTTGGATTGTGGTAGGATAGCGCAGTACCCGGGAAAACCCACGTAGCACGGGTAGACTATACAAACTGCACACAGGGCAATGGTGGGAACCGCATTACACCATCCAGTTTTTATGTTAGAATGCCAGCACTTGCCACTTTAATTTATGAGTCATAATTTTAAAAAAAGAACTACGCTATTAGACTCTTGATTTTTCTTTTTCCATTTTTTTACGGGATGATCCAAAAGCAATAGAGAAAGATGCGTTTAGCGATTGCCATTGCTGAGAGGACGTAAGTGATGTTAGGATACCAAACCACAAAGCACGTCCAACTATTTTCTGTGCTATTACTATAATTTAAAAAATAGCTCAGTATAAAAGGGAAATTCTGCATCAAATAAGCAGTGTTAGTTTCCTTAAGGACATTTTTATACACCTTTACTGCCAAACACCACCACTTATTACTGACCTGCATAAAATGAAATAAATAGCGATATCAAAGCAGATAGGGACCGGAGGCTCAAAACGAGTGGAGTTAAGTCTACAATTACTGTTCACAGGTAAACAGCCGGGCCTTTATTTGTACTATAATGACACTACAATACATCCATAAGTCTCCAAAAAGATGCACTCCTAAGAAATGTAACATTCTCTTTTCTCGTGGGAGTGCAGACAGAACCACACAACTTCTGGGCAACATGAAGGGAAAGCCACATACAGTAACAGTGGGGCACTCTCCATGGGCAGGCATAAGTGTTTGCCCATTCTTCTGGGCATGTGTAGAGGGATTTGGCACAAGCGGATGTAGTTAATTTGGCGCCGCACGGGATGCCAGCTGTCCAAATCCCAGCACCGGAATCCCGACCCACAGCCAGTACACCGGCGTTGGATTCCCGACATCAGTTGAGTTGCCGATGCCGGCATTCCGACAGCCGGCATCCCAAATGTAAGTATAGCAGGCCAGGTTAGCTTTTACGCCGTGGGGGGGTTAGATTTAGCTATCACTGGGGGAGTTAGGGTTAAGTTGCATGGGGGGAGGGGGTTAGGTTTAAGCACCACCGGGGGGGGGGGGTTAGTAATATGCACTAAGGGGGGTGGGGTAGGTTTAGGCACTAATTGGGAGGGTTAGGGTGCGGTGGGGGGGAGGATTAGGAGGTGAAGGGGTTAGGGTTAGAATACTTATGGAGCCCTGGTCGGGATTCTAAGCATCGGGATGCTGCTGTTGGTGTCCTGACTGCCAGCCTCCCATACCCAACCCAGCACAAGATATAGTACTCTAACTGGCACAGTACACACTTTTAGTTAGACCCCATACGTTAGCTAGAGAAATGCTATGCCTATATTTTATAGGCTATATATAGCCACATTAGACAAACAGTCTGTACAGTGTTTGTCCTGCCAATTTCTCTGTAGCTTTGGAATTGGTAAAAGCACCTGGGACACATTTTTTGTGCTTGCACCCAGACCAAAAAGTGTTAGCCCTCCCCTGATGGTAACACTTTAACTTTTACAGAACTAGAACTTTGGGTAGCATCAGTTAACTCACTTAAACATAAATCATTTATAATTTGCTTGAGTTATGAAATTAGAAAGAGAGTAAAGACACCATTTGATATTAATATATATTAAATCTATGCATAAATGTATACTTCACAAGATTTTGCTTAAGGCTCCTATTTACCCGTATGCATTAGGCTGCTCTATTAGGACTTAGGAACTTATCTCTGTTAAGTACGAGCATGATTTAGAGATTTACACAATGTCGACATTTAAGCAGATCGAGCAATTTTTAGCCTTTGTGCATGTGCAGATATTGCATTACAATTACTCTTGCCCAGAGGATTCATTTGCAAGTGGAGTGACCGGTAGTCAGCATTTGGGGGAGGTAAGGGGGGAGTGGTTACAAAAATACAGGCGTGTCTGACCATTTGCATGTCATTTCATGGGTGTGCATAAATTAGACATTGTGATCACAATCGGAGTATGAGAGCTCTTGGGTCCAAAGCCACACATGTTACTGTGTCATCACCATACCCTAATAAAACTACAGAGACACACGCATTGGTGACGTATGTGTTGGAAGGATTGCACTGTGTTTGGAGAGGAGAGTTCTTTTTTTTTTGTGATTGCTGGTTGGTTTTGTAAGTTGCCTTGTCTCATTCTGTTGTCTTGTTTTGTTAAACAGTCTGTCTTCATTTTTGTCTTCTGTCATTTAGTTTTGGTGTTGTCATTATGTGTGTGTGTCTGTGTGTGTATGTGTATGTGTATGTGAGATGTAGTGTTGAAGGAGTTTTTTATTTTCTTTTATTTCACAGTGTTTATGGTGATGGTGATGGTGGAGGACAGTGTTAGGAGGAGGACTGAATATATGGAGGTGTTTGAGTCAAATGTGAAGGGGAGGTGTCTGTGCAGCAGCCTTTGGAGGAGTCTGAGGTTGATGATGATGGGTCTTTGGTGCGGTTCTCAGTTGAGGAGAATGTGGCGCTCATGAGAGGGTTTATGAAAAGTTATGAGCTGAAAAAGAATTCTGGATGAGGTTGACTGCTCTCGCAGGGTTAAGTATATTGGTCAAATAGTGTGCGGTCAAAATACGGTCACATAGTTTTTATCACATAGAACACACATGTTGAAGGTCTGGTGAAATGACAAAAAAACATAATATGCATCACTTAAGGTGCATACACACGTAAAGATCTTCTGTCCAACCAGCCAACTAGTTGATTGGTTGGAATGAAAATCTGGTAAGGTATGAAAGCAAATAACGATCAGCAATTTGCTCCCATATGCCAGAAAATTGAAAAAACTGTTGTTTGAACAAATTGTTCAAACATTTAACAAACTTGTCTGACGACCATTTTCATCTGTTTTCTGGCATTTAGGAGCAAATTGCTGATTGTCAGTTACTCCCATACGTTACCAGATTTTCATTCCAACCAATCAACTAGTTGGATGGTTGGACAGAAAATCTTTACGCGTGTATACAGCCTAAAAGAGGCAAGCTAAAAGTCTGGTAGTTTAACATGTGTGAGACAATAACATTCTAGGCTGATGTGTTTGGTCTTTTTCAACACTCATAGCCGACAAAAGTGGAGTTTAAAAAGGTAAAATTGACCTTGACAAATGTATGGTGTTTACTAGTTAAAATAAATCTGATTTAAAACACTGGCCCTGATTCAGAGCCGGATGCCCTGACAGAGCGTTCGCTCTGAATCAGGGCCGTCATTCTCTTTTTTTAGAGCGGCCTCCTGGTCGCTTGCATAGCTGTGGGTGACTACCTACAGCTATAGCGTGTGGCTGGGAAGATGGTCGCGATGGTCAAGACCATCGCGACCATCGGGCTTGCGACGAGACCCTTGTGGTAGGGTGTCGTTGCCGCAAGCCCTGGAGTGCTTTTGGCTCTATCAGAGCCGAAAGCAGTCCCACTGACATCACTTGTGATGTCAGTGGGGCCGGCCCTAGACGGTAGGCGTTCCCATGGGAACTCCTCCGTCTGGCCAGCCACGCCCCCGGCACGCCCACCAAAGGGGGCGTGCTGTCACTCACCATCGACAGCACGCCCCCTTTGTAGCGAGACCCATAGCGACAGCTATCCGGGTCTCGCGCATGTGCACGACGGAGCCGGGTCCATCGTGTGCATGCGCACTGGGCCAACATCGACCTGCTTGCGAGCGCTCGGCGCTCGCGAGCAGGTCTGAATCAGGCCCACTGTTTTAGACTTCCCAGGAGGGGCAAAATGCTCTAGACCTGGACTTCCATCTTCATTTTTGCTGGATATCACCTGTGGTGAAACACTAGTAGCAAGTTTATACATAGATGCAGGGTTCTATATGAGTTTTAGAAATGTGGAAGGTACCTTCTGCTGTCAGTGATAGTCCGGGCAGTAAAGCTGGGTACACACTGATAGATACTGTATATTGGCCGATTAATTGATTGGCCAACATATCGGGTGCCCGTTGGCCAGTGTGTACCAGCGATATGTCTGTGAACTACATCATTCACAGACATATCGTGTCGGCTGTCGATGCCCAATATATCTGCAGATGTCCTGGGGCATCGTGCTGTGTGTATAGGCAGCCAGCCGTCCGCCCGTACACTTGCAGCGGCAGCCGCGGGGAGAGGGGGTGCAACACATCCCCGGCCAGCGGGACCTGCACCCCTCCAACACCCAGAACACAGATGATGGTTCAGTGTGTATGAACAACCATCATCTGCAGATCACTCGATCTGTAGATATATCTGTGTAGTGAGTACCCAGCTTAATACTCTATTCAACTTTACCAGACCCTCCAACTTGATACTTTCCATACAATACAAAATGAACTGCTTCTGAACTTACCAATTACATTGAGCATTGCAGTTACCTGCGCTGAACTGATTGATGATCAAAGCACCTATCTAATCAATTCATTCATCACAGATAACTGCATTAGTAAAGTGGTAAATTCCAGAGCAGTGGGAGTCACCTTGAAAAGATGGAGCCACAGTGAAATATTAGGGTAACAAAACTAATACTGTAAATCTCCTTCCTATTTAAAAAAAAAAAATGAGGGGGGGAGGGTTTGGTTGTTTTTTAATGTTTTACTTAGGAAGGAGGCAGAATACAAGAACAGCTGACACTTAAGTTAATAATTAAATATGACACATCTGGTATCATAATTGACACTCAGAAGCTTAATTTCCTATGGGCTTGCAACTACAAATCTGTTAGTCAATGTACAGTATATTGGCCCTCATTCAGAGCCGTACGCTCTGAGCAGAGCGCACGCTCTGCATGAGGGCCGGGCTCCATTTTCATGGAGCGTCCTCCTGGACGCTCGTATAGCTGTGGGTCACCACCCACAGGCTATACGAGCGTGCATTTTGATGGCCGCGATGGTCGTGACCATCGCGACCATCGAAATTGCGAGCCGGAGCCTGCGGTTGAGGTTTTCAACCGCAAGCTCCGGAGTGATTTTGGCTCTATCAGAGCCAAAATCACTCCCACTGACATCACTAGTGATGTCAGTGGGCCGGCTTCTGACGGGAGGCGTTCCCGTGGGAACGCCCCCGTCAGGGAGGCACGCCCCCGGCACGCCCACCAAAGGGGGCGTGCTGTCAATCAACATTGACAGCACGCCCCCTTTGATCGGACACAACGAGCGAAGGAAAGTCCTTCGCTCGTCGTGTCTGGCGCATGCGCACGACGGAGCTCCCTCCGTCGTGCGCATGCTCAGTGCAGACCATCGACCCACTTGCGAGCGGACAGCCGCTCGCGAGTGGGTCTGAATCAGGCCCATAGTCAGCAATTGTGTATTTCTGTATGCATGTCAAAATGGCATATACTGTTATGTAATAATAATCCGCTACCAATTTATTTTCTATTTGCAATATCTTGGACATGTTACTTAAGGTAATTCCAAGGTATTGGCATTAGTAGTGACACCGTTTCCTCCTTATCCAATAGTTATTTAAATAGGGCAGATGATTAAGAACTGCATTGCTTCAGGCAAACAGGAGTAGTTATATTTTTAGTGTAACTGTCACTTACTGTTGTGGATCACTATGTACATTAGCTCTCATGACACCCTTCATATAATCACGGTTAGGGCACTGCCCATATGAGATCTGCTACACGTTAAAAAAGAAATAGACTGCAATTATTTCAGCTGATGGACCCGATGTAATTGGGTGCGATTTGACAAAGTGTCTATCTTTTTCAGTGATTTTGCTGCAGGATTTCAAGGGGCGATTTTTAAAAAAATACAAGACCAGGTAGATTTTGCTTTTAGAAAAAAAAACCCCCATCACTTTAAATCCCATGGCAAAGTCACTGAAATATCTTATTTATGTCATAAAGCACCATGTTATATTTGTTCTGATGCGTCATAACCCACTGCTCCTATGTCTCAATCCACCAGTCTACAAATGTGCAATCCTGATCTGTAATCCTGCAGACCTGTCAGTCAAACTCTATATGTGCTGTTAGAAGCAATTCTCTCCTAATAAGGTCTCCTGCTGTAGAGAAGTGAAAAAGAGCGTAGTAAGCACATTTAGATAAGTATAATTATGTAATGTGAATTACATGTGTATGTGTGTAACAAGTGTATGTGAATATTGGCTCTGATTTTTTTTTTTGGAGCGGCCTCTTGGCCGCTCGCATAGCTGTGGGTGACCTAAATGGTATCTAAACCCAATGGTTTGCTTATAACTTTCATAGGTTTTGATCTGCGCAAGCGCAGGATCTGTACTGTGATAACGCTTGCACAGTGCCCCCTAAACCACAGTAAGATTGACATGCTGCGGCCATAGTGGTGGAAACGGCCAGCGTCCCACAAAACGGGCATATCTGGCTCCTTTTCTGGGCGTGTCGCGGCCAATATCTGCGTCTTTTGACGCAGCATCACTGGCCTCAGCAGTGTGATATACCCAGCCATCCTGAGTAACCTGGGGGCTCCTCAGATGGCCAATGTTCATGCAAGTGATACTATGACTGCGTTTCTGGATGCAGCAGCGGATCACAGAAGCCGGCAGGACACAAGACACCTCCTCCTGCAGCATTATCATCACACAGCCGCTGCATACAAAGATGAAGGGGCTGTGAGATAACGTACACCTCTGTTTTTATTTGTTCCGTGATGAGGTGATGCCGAAGCAGCTTTACTCTTCATTGTTCACTTCTCTGCCTATTAGATTACCTCACAGTTTCTCCAGGGCTTAGTCCAGAGGTTCCCAAACTCCGCCATTACAGTCCAGGTTTTAGGGATATCCATGCTTGAGTCCATATAGTTAAATCAAATTGACTCAGGTACTTTACTAATTAAGGGCCTGATTCACTACGGAACGCAACTGCGATTGCAATAGCGATTACACACGCAGTACAACGCCCCATCTGCCGCACAGCCAACGCAACGATCCCGATGTATAGTGCATACACACTAGGCGATCCGGACGATGTGTTGGTCCAATTCAGCATATCGTCCGAGGAATCGTCTAGTATGTACCCAGCTTAAGTTATTTTTAAATAATGTTGTCAAACTTTTCTGCAAATGCAACAAATTTGTAACATTGTTTTCATTCTCTATTGACAAATACCGGAGGATGAGGCTGCCCATATAGGACACAAATCACGTGTAGTAGGAAACGGTAGGTATCCCCCATAGTACTGCTATGAAAACACATTTAGTTGCAGGTGCAATAATGAGACAAAAGCTGTTGGACACTTAATTTTGTCTCATTAACACCCTGCTCATCTGTAATGGATGTAGGTCTAGCTGAATATAAGCCTGATCTCCCTTTGCTCCATTCATTCACTCAAGAAAATACTGAATTGATCCTTTGAATCTTACAGTTGCTTATTTGTTTTAGATTATAGCTGCTTTGTGACTAATTTCTTTGCAACTGAATGGGTACAGAGTCGATGTGATATTAATGATTTCATGGTACTAGATACGGCTATTGAGCTTTTACATCTAAATATAATAACATTAGGGGTGTTTTTATGGAGCTTGCATAAGCCATAAATCAGTTTTGGAAGCTGACCACCCCTTGCCCTACTGTATTACAGACACCGCTCAGGTCATATTTTGTAATAACATTTTCAGACGATGAGCTGATAAGAATTGGCTTAGGATTTCTCATCTGTACTATGGCTACGTTCACCGATTGCATTAGCGGTTCTGTTACATTGTTGGTGTCTTGCATTGGAAAACAAATAGCAAATCGGATGAATGCCGCTCCAGAACTGCATGCACGGAGGAATGCATATATTTGCCTGTATGTAGAGTTGTAGGCATCTTGCATCCATCCCATACAGTATGTATGAACTTGATGTGAGCCTAGTTAGCATCACGCACCTACTCCATACTGGCTGCAAACGATACACTTCCAAGTAGATGTATTTTCGCTTGCATCTAACTTTGCATAGTCCGCTATAACTGAAAACGCACATTTACCACCCGCTTCTGCCTCTTCAGCCACAAGCTTGGATGTCATTGAGGTGCAAATGACTCGGCATTGCCAGATTGTGAGTATGCTCAGTTTTGACGCATGCGCAGTTAGAAAACACGCATCCAGAAAACAGGCATATGTTCAACTCTGTATCAGCACCACTGTGATGAGACAGGCGATGAGGAGGGCATCAGGTACAAAGTTCTGGTACCCGAGCCTGTCTGTGTGGTGTATGACTTCAGAGGGTAATTCCCGGTCACTACTGCTCTGTGTTGCATTGTAGAGTGGGCACCTCGCACAACTGATAGTGATGCAGGTGACAATAGAGTGTTTTATTCTGAGGGGAGTAGCTTAGGTTTCTCATGAGTTAGACACAACTCCAAAGAGGCACAGCCATGCCCCAGTGTGATGAAGCTAAGCTCCCAACACTGTACTGGGAGGCCATAAGCACAGTGTCGCTGTATCTTCCATGCCATAAGATACAAGTGTTGTCTTCCCCAAACAAGTTTGGACAAATTTATCATGTTTATCCTGAATAGAGAAGAACTGTAGGTCAATCGTGTTGAGCCATATTTTACCACTTTACACTGTGGAAAGAATAGGACTGGTCACCAAGGTATTGCCAGGATCCACTGCAAGTTCTTTTATGCCGGGATAAAGTTTAGAACAAGGATGGGGAACCTCAGGCCCGGGAGCTGTATAAGGCCCTCAGAATCATTTGGTGTGGCCCTCAAAGCTTTTTTTGTGCTAGCCTCATCTGGCTAGCAGAGTGCCTAGAATAGCACCCTGCAGCCAGAATCCATGCAGCAGTGCTGCCTGGAGCCTCCATAGGACACTTCAGGCGGTCACACCGTTGCCCTTACAGCTCCCCGGAGCATCCTCGGGATGCTCCAGGCTTTGCTATAATCACCGACGATTGTGGTCCCGCTCCCATGTGATGTCACACGGAGGGGGCGTGGCCTACACAGGGCCCACAAATAATGTTATATATGTCAAAATGGCCCTCGGCATAAAAAAGGTTCCCCACCCCTGGTTTAAAGGCACCCGGATGAGTGCACTCGCGTCTACAATTGTTAAGTCAGCTATGCTGGTTGCATGTGCAGGAGCCAGTGGATAGAGCCCAGCATACATAGACTGGCAACAGATACAAACAGTACCCTGTGAGCCAGTCCGACTCTGTGGCCATAGTCAGTACCGTACCGCCTTTAGCACCTCATGCACAGTGGTGTGTAGGGTTCTACAGAGGTTTTGTGTTTAAGAGCCAGCATCTGCACCAACAGCCCAGGGCTGCAGGTGCAGATGCCGTTTTCTCTTCCATAGCAAGCCCAGCAGCAATGAATTCCCAGCAATCTACAGGCCTCACAGTCTGCTCACATATTATAGACAGCTTTTCCCTACTGGTACCGCTCATGCAATACCAAGCTCTAAGTGCATGGCTGCGGGCAGTACTGCTGTGACGGATATCTCAGATCTCTAGTATGGTATCTGTATGAAAATCAGATCCTTCACCTTCCTTGTGTCTGTCCTGCTGCTGGCTTTTCCGTTGTGTCTTTGTCCTGTTACCTGGCTATTTTTAATTCTGGTATTGACTCCATACCTGGCTGACTACAGGTTTGATTTGCTTCTCAACATTATGTTGGTCATTAGACTCTGGTTTGTGCGACTGTCCTCTAGTTTTGCTTCTTTCACTCCTATCCTTCTGTTATTTGGTCATTCTCTTAATGGAAGATAATTACTCTTCTATGATTTGGCAAAGAGACTCGTACTGGCATAGAAAGGTTTATATACCAGGTCTGGTAGATAATAATGAGACACATACAGTTTACAGTCTCACCCTTATTCCAGTAGAAATGGATCAGGCAGTGCACCTTTGATCTTGTAGACAAACCTTCATTTCAACATCGTACAAATAGAATGAATAGAAATGATAGCATTAGTCATTAGATAGCCGTACAGCCATATCTAAGCATACTGTACAAGTATTAATTGCAAAATATAGTATGACTGATTGACATACTGTATGTGATCCTTTTTAGATAAGTCAGAGATAAGGAGCCCATTATAGTAACATATAGGATACAGTTTGTACCAACCACTATATTCCAGATGCACATTAACTAACTGATAATGATATTCTTAGAATATGATATAATGGGTTGTTCAGAAAGAGAATCATTCTTTAATTACTTAAATGTGAAAGAATGAGTTTAAAATATATGAATATTTAAAAATACGAAACTAATATAAGAACATTGTGTTTATCTGTTTGTTCCAAGTTTGCGTAAAAACTACAGAACTGATTTTCATAAAAACTGCATCATTGTGTAGTGAAGACTCCTAGAATAACCTGCACTTTGTTTCATTTCGATCTAATACATTGAAGCTGAACAATAACCCAAAAAATATGTATTGACATTATCAATGCAAGAATAAGTGTGGCACAATTTGCGTGGCAGGTAAGGGGGGTGGGGGGAGAGGTGCTTTGGGTCTGTGGTCATGTGAATTGGGTAGGCTACATAGCAGTCTGTGCACAGGGCACACAGTGACATTGGTGTGAGTGGTGGGTGAATAGGATAGGCTACATAGCAGTCTGTGCACGGGGCACACAGTAACATTGGTGTGAGAGGTGGGTGAATAGGATAGGCTACATAGCAGTCTGTGCACAGGGCACACAGTGACATTGGTGTGAGTGGTGGGTGTATAGGATAGGCTACATAGCAGTCTGTGCACAGGGCACACAGTGACATTGGTGTGAGTGGTGGGTGAATAGGATAGGTAACATAGCAGTCTGTGCACAGGGCACACAGTGACATTGGTGTGAGTGGTGGGTGTATAGGAGAGGCTACATAGCAGTCTGTGCACAGGGCACACAGTGACATTGGTGTGAGTGGTGGGTGAATAGGATAGGCTACATAGCAGTCTGTGCACAGGGCACACAGTGACATTGGTGTGAGTGGTGGGTGAATAGGATAGGCTACATAGCAGTCTGTGCACGGGGCACACAGTAACATTGGTGTGAGAGGTGGGTGAATAGGATAGGCTACATAGCAGTCTGTACACAGGGCACACAGTGACATTGGTGTGAGTGGTGGGTGAATAGGATAGGTTACATATCAGTCTGTGCACGGGGCACACAGTGACATTGGTGTGAGTGGTGGGTGAATAGGATAGCCTACATAGCAGTCTGTACACAGGGCACACAGTGACATAGGTGTGAGTGGTGGGTGAATAGGATAGGTTACATAGCAGTCTGTGCACTGGGCACGCAGTGACATTGGTGTGAGTGGTGGGAGAATAGGATAGGCTACATATCAGTCTGTGCACGGGGCACACAGTGACATTGGTGTGAGTGGTGGGTGAATAGGATAGCCTACATAGCAGTCTGTACACAGGGCACACAGTGACATAGGTGTGAGTGGTAGGTGAATAGGAGAGGTTACATAGCAGTCTGTGCACAGGGCACACAGTGACATTGGTGTGAGAGGTGGGTGAATAGGATAGGCTACATAGCAGTCTGTGCACAAGGTACATAGTGACATTGGTGTGAGTGGTGGGTGAATAGGAGAGGTTACATAGCAGTCTGTGCACAGGGCACACAGTGACATTGGTGTGAGTGGTGGGTGAATAGGAGAGGTTACATAGCAGTCTGTGCACAGGGCACACAGTGACATTGGTGTGAGTGGTGGTTGAATAGGATAGGTTACATAGTCTGTGCACAGGGCATACAGTGACATTGGTGTGAGTGGTGGGTGAATAGGAGAGGTTACATAGCAGTCTGTGCACAGGGCACACAGTGACATAGGTGTGAGTGGTGGGTGAATAGGAGAGGCTACATAGCAGTCTGTGCACAGGGCACACAGTGACATAGGTGTGAGTGGTGGGTGAATAGGTTAGGTTACATAGCAGTCTGTGCACAGGGCACACAGTGACATAGGTGTGAGTGGTGGGTGAATAGGAGAGGCTGCATAGCAGTCTATGCACAGGACACACAGTGACATTGGTGAGAGTGGTGAATAGGATAGGTTATATAGCAGTCTGTGCACAGAGCACACAGTGACATAGGTGTGAGTGGTGGGTAAATAGGTTAGGTTACATAGCAGTCTGTGCACAGGGCACACAGTGACATTGGTGTGAGCGGTGGATGAATTGGAGAGGTTACATAGCAGTCTGTGCACAGGGCACACAGTGACATTGGTGTGAGTGGTGGTGAGTGGTATCAGTTTGGCAGTATAGAACAAAGTCACTGATGAGCCAATGCAACAGGTTGGAGTTGCATGCAGTGAACAATAGGAAAAGAGCAGTGACAAACTGGGAGTGCTGTCCAGTGGACAACAAATACTGAATGGTATAGAATGCTAAGCAAGCTGGCTAATGATCGCAACTTGCAGATCTGTCCAGTCAAAGTATAAAGTATGACAGGAACACAAACAAAGTCATTACAGTTGACATTCAGTGCAAATCGGGTATACAAGCATAAGGTCAATCCGGGCAGTATACAAGGCTGATTCAAGGTCACAAGCTGAGCCTGGGGCATATTAAGAGAGGAGAGGGCCAATGTGCTTTCCCCTCCTCCGCCTCATCTCTACCCAGCAGTGCGCTGAGCACAGCAGAAAAGTCTGGTACAGCGCTAGAATCTACTAGTGCTGAGAGTCTACTGCTGCACTCAAGGCGAAGGCCTGATTCAGAGCCGGACGCTCTTTGAAAGCGCTCGCTCTGAATTAGGGCGTCCCTGTTTTTTCTTAAAGATGGCCTCCTGGCCGCTCGCTAAGCTGTGGGTGATCACCCACAGCTCTAGCAAGCTGCCAGGTGATGGTCGCGATGGTACCGACCATCGGGGCTTGCGACGAGACCCTTGTGGTAGGGTCTCGTTTCTGCAAGCCCCAGTGAGCTTCCGGCTCTAATAGAGCCGGAAGCTCACCCACTGACATCACTCGTGATGTCAGTGGGGCCGCCCCCAAACAGCAGGCGTTCCTTCGGGAATGCCTCCGTTTGGCCAGCCACCTCCCCTGCCCGCCTTCAAAACGGGGCAAGCTGTCAATCACAATCGACAGCTGCCCCGATTTGGTGCGAGACCCGTAGCGACGGAGCGCCCGTCGCTGGCCGGGTCTCACGCATGCGCACACCGGAGCCGGCTCCGGCATGCACATGCGTTTGCACGTGCAGTGGTGGACCATGGACCCGCTTGCAAGCACTCGCGAGCGGGTCTGAATCAGGCCCTCAGTGCGCTGCCGGCCACCGGGTAGAGAGATGAGGTGGCCTCCGACAGACACTGCTCACTGGGGAAATGGTGTGGCAGCCATTTTAACAGCAATTGTCTTACCTCAGATGCGAAAAATGCCAGGTAAAATGCCATTTTTTGGGGGTGATTTGTACAGCGCTGCTACTGCTGACACGGGACTGCTGAGAGGTAAGTATTGAATAAATGGGTGTGTGTTCCTTTGGGCCTAGGGGCCTGAGTGCCCCGCACACCCTGCACCCATTGTAGATACGCCCCTGGGCTGAGCAGGAACACTCTAGCACTGGAATGCTAAAGCTTAAACCCTACAGCTGGCAATTCAGCCCCAGGGCCAGTAACCAGGTGACATACTGTACAAAGCATATGACGGCCAGTGTCTAACCACATAGGTTCAAAACGGTGCCAGAGGAAAAGAAAACAAGTAACTTCTACAGAAAGTATGTAGTTATGAGACCGGCGGACGTATGGCCACCAGTATCAATACCGACAGTGTAATCTCGGCAAGGGATCTAACATAGGCGTCGAAAATACTGATGCCTATGTTAACCCCGACGCCAGAACTCCGACAGGATGCCGGACCGATCGTCCATCGCCGGAGGTAACTATCCATGTAGCCGGGGATGGGGGGTTAGGTATAGGGACCCCCTGGGGGGATTTAGGGTTAGGCACCCCCCAGGGGAGGGTTAGGATTAGGCTATGTAAAGGGGAGGTTAGGGTTAGGCACCCCCCGAGGGGAGGGTTAGGATTAGGCTATGTAAAGGGGAGGTTAGGGTTAGGCACCCCCCGAGGGGAGGGTTAGGATTAGGCTATGTAAAGGGGAGGTTAGGGTTAGGCACCCCCCCGGGGGAGGGTTAGGATTAGGCTATGTAAAGGGGAGGTTAGGGTTAGGCACCCCTAAAGGTGGGTTAGGGTTAGTGGGGGGAGAGGGTATGGAATAGTAAACTTACCTCCGCTGTCGGGATCTCCTCCGTCAGGCTGCCGGCACTGGGATTTGAACCGCCAAGCTCACGTCCGGCGGTCAAACATACTGATTCCGCTGCAGAATATAGGTGACAGAGCAAAAAGCAGTTACCTAGTTTACCTAACATACATAATAAATGCTAATACTGAGGTGCAAATTTGTATATATTTATTTAACAATAAGGTATAATAATGTTCCCATTTATTATAAACAGGGCAGAATTTTAGCGTTCTCCTAAAATGGCAGTAGCCAGGATTTGACCTCGGCGTTCAACCCTGTCTCAGCTGTTCTGGGTATCTTCTGGCCTGTTTGTTGGCTTCCAAGATTTTTGTGTTCAGCCCGACCTGTTGTTGCTGTTGCCCTTCCTGTATCCCCGCCCTGTTATTTGTTTTTAAAATTTTCATTGAACTGAATTATATTAAGCAAAAAAGGAAAATATAAACTGAAGCATAAAAAGAGAAAAAGCCTCTGTACTGGCAGGCCATGGCGAACACCCAATAAATACAAACACTTATTAACTTTAAATAAAGTGCTCCTATAACACGTTTACATCACCCTTGAGTAGTGATACGCATTATTAGACTACAACTGCATCCATCTTTTTAAATTGGTCTAATCCAAGAACAGGATAATTGGATTCCAGCTTTCCGTACGTTGAGGTAGATTTCTATTGGACTATATAAATTAATCATTATCGAAAAATCTAACAGTACTGATTAGTTTGGTGACATTAGATCGATCAAAACACGTAAACCCTTATTTACTAAATGTCTCAATGACCAGCATGGTAAAAAGACATCGTTCTTTTAGACAGTAATTAAAGCTGAAATATTAATGTATAAATGAAAACCAAAAAAATTCTCCAAACCACCCAAGCACTTCAAAAATTAGATTGTGACTTAATAATGTCTCCATTCTTTATGAAAAGGATATACAAGATGGCCATCTAAAAAATATGTTTTTTTTCCTGTACATTAGACATACAGTAAGGTGCCTACACACGAGACCAGGGGTAGCCAACCTCGGTCCTTGAGAGCTACCAACAGTTCACCTTTTCCAGATCACGGAGCTGGTGCACAGGTGTATTCATTACTCACTAACACAGTTGAAAAGATCCACAGGTGAAGCTAATTATTTCACTTGTGATTCTGTGAGGAGACCTGGAAAATATGCACTGTTGGTAGCTCACGAGGACCAGGGTTGGCTATCCCTGCACTAGACAATGTGCTCACGATGCGATATCGTGAACGATTTCTCTTGAACTCTCCCCGGCAGCTCCCCGACACTCCAGGACATGATATGGTGCTAAAAAGTGTCCAATCTGACCAACGATCTATTGTGCGTCCTTAACGATTTCCAGTGCGTCGTGTACGAGATTGGCAGATCTTGCCTGCTGTAGGCAAGATCGGAAGAGACACGGTTATGAACATCGGCATCGTTATCGTGAGTGGACACTCACGATTTGCACATATTTTGCCCGATTTGTCTTTTCGAATCGTCGAAGACAGGCGAATCGTGCAGAATATAGTCTAGTGTACCTACTGTATAGTCAAAATATTATTATTCAAAGCTCAACCAACAAGTAGCCTATTTATCTTATAGCTGGAATCTATACCCATTACGTATGGTGTAATCATTATATCATATGAAATATTTGATTTTTTTGTTTGCCCAAACAAATGGAATAAACTTTGATCTTGACAGTAACCGATCTGTTTTTTTTTTTTTTAAATAATGAAAGTTATAATAATTATTATTATTATTATTATCCTTTATTAATATGGCACCCAAAGTGTTCCGCAGCGCCTTACATAGTACATAAGCAATTAATTTGACAAGTGACTTACAGTACAATATAGGACAAGGACATGGATAATATACATTGCTACATTAGTGACCATAACACCTAGATATGCAACAGCGTAAGCAACCAAGTGTTAGGTGCCTGGTGGGGGGTAATAAGAAGATGAAAGTAAAGTAAGGAGAAGCACAAGAGGGGAGAGGGCCCTGCTCGTAAGAGCTTACTTTCTAAAGTGGAGGGGCAGACAAACGGTTGTGACACAGATGGGGTAAACAGGGAGGAAGGAGCATGTTGCAGCAAGTTAGGATGGGAGCTGGAAAGCATTGATGAAGTAGCGGGTCTTGAGAGCCCGTTTGAAGATTTGTAAAGAGATGCAGAGTCTCATAGGGAGAGGGTGGGAGTTCCAAAGGTGGGGAGAAGCACGGGCAAAGTCTTGGAGGCGGGAGTGGGAGGAAGTAATCAGTTGGCATGAGAGGCGGCGTGCATTAGTTGAGTGAAGGGGCATCATGTATATAGTAGGTGCGGTATACAGTGGGTAATAATTTAACAGAGCTATCCTGTCTTTAAAATAAAGGTAGTGATTTCTATGTATAAAATTTGGCACTATTTTTTCATCATGGGTGAATAATGTAATTATAAAGTTGGGATCGGTCCATTGCAATATTGATTGAAGAAATGTGAAAGATTCGTAGACAGGAAAATTCCTAGAGAGTCAATGGTTTATGTAGTAAGGTGGCCTTTAATCGTAAAGAGTTATGTTTTTGAAATATATATTATGTACTGATAGCTGACTATATGAATTATATACAAAATAGTAAGATATGTAAAGATCAGTGAGTACCATAACTCTATCATCAGCGAAAAAAGCCAATTTATGGTGAGTCAATTTTATGGCAGAATATAATATATTAATTTCTTCTTAAAATTGCAGCCAGCTGCTTTTAAACGCAATTGAATAGAATTGGGATAACGGAGAGCCCTGACATGTCCTTCTACCTAAATTCATTATTTCAGAGCCAAAAATTGTAGTTATATCTTAGTTCTATATTTTTGCTTAAATAAAGCCTATAAATTCACCATAAATGCCAAAATAATTTAATGATTTTCTATGATAGTTCCACTTAAGACTGTTAAAGGCTATTGGGGCAGATGTACTAAGCTCTGGAAAGTGATAAATTGGAGAGTGATAAACTACCAACCAATCAGCTCCTGTCATTTTTAAAACACAGCCTGTAACTTGACAGTTAGGAGCTGAGTGGCTGGCAGTTTATCAGTCTCCAGTTTATAACTTTCCAGAGCTTGGTACATCTCCCCCTATGTCTGCCTCAGTTGAGAGCAAAACACTTTCGGACCAGGTGACACCAATGCTGTTACTCTTTGTAATAGTTCTGCTAACATGTTAAAATCTTTATTTAATAAATAATGTAAGTGGGCCTGTTCATTCTTTATAAAGTAGTCTCAAACTGGGTACACACTATCAGATGGTATGTAGTCAGGAAGCCGGCGGGCGAAATGCCAACCGCCAGCTTCCCGACAGTGAAATCCCGGCATGGGACTAATGATAGGCGTCCTAATATCAATGCCTATCATTAACCCCATGCCGAAATCCCGACGCCAGGCATACCAATTGTAGATAAGTCGGGTGTCAGGAGCATATAGCCGTGCAGGGGGGAGGGTTAGGTTTAGGGTCTCCCAGGGGGACTTAGGGTTAGGCATCCCCCCGGGAGGGTTAGGCTAGGGGAAGGGGGGCTTAGGGTCAGGCACCCCCGGGGGCTGGTTAGGGTTAGACACCCCCACCGGGAGGGTTAGGTTTAGGATTCAGGGAGGGGTGGTTAGGTGTAGGCACCCCTGGGGGGAGGTTAGGGTTAGGCTCTAGTGGGGGGAGGTTAGGCTTAGACACCCTTCCCCCCCAGGGAAGGGTTAGGTTTAGGGTGTGGGGAGGGGTGGTTAGGTTTAGGCACCCCTGGGGGGAGGTTAGGGTTAGGCACTAATGGGGGAGGTTAGGGTTAGGCACTAGTGGGGAAGGTTAGGGTTAGGCACTAGTGGGGAAGGTTAGGTTTAGGCACCCCTAAGGGACAGTTAGGGTTAGGCTAGAGGAAGGGGGGGTTAGGGTCAGGGAACCCCCGGGGGCAGGTTAGGGTTAGACACACCCCGGGAGGGTTAGGTTTAGGGTGCGGGAAGGGGTGGTTAGGTTTAGGCAACCCTGGGGGGAGGCTAGGGTTAGGCACTAGTGGGGGAGGTTATGGTTAGACACCCCCCGAGAGGGTTAGGTTTAGGGTGCGGGAAGGGGTGGTTAGGTTTAGGCAACCCTGGGGGGAGGTTAGGGATAGGCACTAGTGGGGGAGGTTAGGGTTAGGCGCTAGTGGGAATAGGTTAGGGATAGGCACTAGTGGGGGAGGTTAGGGTTAGGCGCTAGTGGGGATAGGTTATTGTTAGGCACTAGTGGGGGAGGTGATCACCCACAGCTCTAGCAAGCTGCCAGGTGATGGTCGCGATGGTACCGACCATCGGGGCTTGCGACGAGACCCTTGTGGTAGGGTCTCGTTTCTGCAAGCCCCAGTGAGCTTCCGGCTCTAATAGAGCCGGAAGCTCACCCACTGACATCACTCGTGATGTCAGTGGGGCCGCCCCCAAACAGCAGGCGTTCCTTCGGGAATGCCTCCGTTTGGCCAGCCACCTCCCCTGCCCGCCTTCAAAACGGGGCAAGCTGTCAATCACAATCGACAGCTGCCCCGATTTGGTGCGAGACCCGTAGCGACGGAGCGCCCGTCGCTGGCCGGGTCTCACGCATGCGCACACCGGAGCCGGCTCCGGCATGCACATGCGTTTGCACGTGCAGTGGTGGACCATGGACCCGCTTGCAAGCACTCGCGAGCGGGTCTGAATCAGGCCCTCAGTGCGCTGCCGGCCACCGGGTAGAGAGATGAGGTGGCCTCCGACAGACACTGCTCACTGGGGAAATGGTGTGGCAGCCATTTTAACAGCAATTGTCTTACCTCAGATGCGAAAAATGCCAGGTAAAATGCCATTTTTTGGGGGTGATTTGTACAGCGCTGCTACTGCTGACACGGGACTGCTGAGAGGTAAGTATTGAATAAATGGGTGTGTGTTCCTTTGGGCCTAGGGGCCTGAGTGCCCCGCACACCCTGCACCCATTGTAGATACGCCCCTGGGCTGAGCAGGAACACTCTAGCACTGGAATGCTAAAGCTTAAACCCTACAGCTGGCAATTCAGCCCCAGGGCCAGTAACCAGGTGACATACTGTACAAAGCATATGACGGCCAGTGTCTAACCACATAGGTTCAAAACGGTGCCAGAGGAAAAGAAAACAAGTAACTTCTACAGAAAGTATGTAGTTATGAGACCGGCGGACGTATGGCCACCAGTATCAATACCGACAGTGTAATCTCGGCAAGGGATCTAACATAGGCGTCGAAAATACTGATGCCTATGTTAACCCCGACGCCAGAACTCCGACAGGATGCCGGACCGATCGTCCATCGCCGGAGGTAACTATCCATGTAGCCGGGGATGGGGGGTTAGGTTTAGGGTCTCCCAGGGGGACTTAGGGTTAGGCATCCCCCCGGGAGGGTTAGGCTAGGGGAAGGGGGGCTTAGGGTCAGGCACCCCCGGGGGCTGGTTAGGGTTAGACACCCCCACCGGGAGGGTTAGGTTTAGGATTCAGGGAGGGGTGGTTAGGTGTAGGCACCCCTGGGGGGAGGTTAGGGTTAGGCTCTAGTGGGGGGAGGTTAGGCTTAGACACCCTTCCCCCCCAGGGAAGGGTTAGGTTTAGGGTGTGGGGAGGGGTGGTTAGGTTTAGGCACCCCTGGGGGGAGGTTAGGGTTAGGCACTAATGGGGGAGGTTAGGGTTAGGCACTAGTGGGGAAGGTTAGGGTTAGGCACTAGTGGGGAAGGTTAGGTTTAGGCACCCCTAAGGGACAGTTAGGGTTAGGCTAGAGGAAGGGGGGGTTAGGGTCAGGGAACCCCCGGGGGCAGGTTAGGGTTAGACACACCCCGGGAGGGTTAGGTTTAGGGTGCGGGAAGGGGTGGTTAGGTTTAGGCAACCCTGGGGGGAGGCTAGGGTTAGGCACTAGTGGGGGAGGTTATGGTTAGACACCCCCCGAGAGGGTTAGGTTTAGGGTGCGGGAAGGGGTGGTTAGGTTTAGGCAACCCTGGGGGGAGGTTAGGGATAGGCACTAGTGGGGGAGGTTAGGGTTAGGCGCTAGTGGGAATAGGTTAGGGATAGGCACTAGTGGGGGAGGTTAGGGTTAGGCGCTAGTGGGGATAGGTTATTGTTAGGCACTAGTGGGGGAGGTTAGGGTTAGGCGCTAGTGGGGGAGGTTAGGGTTAGGCGCTAGTGGGGAGGTTATTGTTAGGCACTAGTGGGGGAGGTTAGGGTTAGGCACTAGGGGGGAGGTTAGGGTTAGGCGCTAGTGGGGATAGGTTAGGGTTAGGCACTAGTGGGGGAGGTTAGGGTTAGGCACTAGTGGGGGAGGTTAGGATCAGGCACCCCCGGGGGCAGGTTAGGGTTAGACACCCCCACCGGGAGGGTTAGGTTTAGGATTCAGGGAGGGGTGGTTAGGTGTAGGCACCCCTGGGTGGAGGTTAGGGTTAGGCTCTAGTGGGGGAGGTTAGGCTTAGACACCCTTCCCCCCCAGGGGAGGGTTAGGTTTAGGATGTGGGGAGGGGTGGTTAGGTTTAGGCACCCCTGGGGGAGGTTAGGGTTAGGCACTAATGGGGGAGGTTAGGGTTAGGCACTAGTGGTGAAGGTTAGGGTTAGGCACTAGTGGTGGAGGTTAGGGTTAGGCAGTAGTGGGGAAGGTTAGGGTTAGGCACCCCTAAGGGACAGTTAGGGTTAGACTAGAGGAAGGGGGGGTTAGGGTCAGGGAACCCCCGGGGACAGGTTAGGGTTAGACACACCCCGGGAGGGTTAGGTTTAGGGTGCGGGAAGGGGTGTTTAGATTTAGGCAACCCTGGGGGGAGGTTAGGGTTAGGCACTAGTGGGGGATGTTAGGGTTAGACATCCCCCGAGAGGGTTAGGTTTAGGGTGTGGGAAGGGGTGGTTAGGTTTAGGCAACCCTGGGGGGAGGTTAGGGTTAGGCACTAGTGGGGGAGGTTAGGGTTAGGAGCTAGTGGGGATAGGTTAGGGTTAGGCACTAGTGGGGGAGGTTAGGGTTAGGCGCTAGTGGGGGAGGTTAGAGTTAGGCGCTAGTGGGAATAGGTTATTGTTAGGCACTAGTGAGGGAGGTTAGGGTTAGGCACTAGTGGGGGAGGTTAGGGTTAGGCGCTAGTGGGGATAGGTTAGGGTTAGGCACTAGTGGGGGAGGTTAGGCACTAGTGGGGGAGGATAGGGTTAGGCACTAGTGGGGGAGGTTAGGGTTAGGCACTAGTGGGGGAGGTTAGGGTTAGGCACTAGGGGGGAGGTTAGGGTTAGGCGCTAGTGGGGATAGGTTAGGGTTAGGCACTAGTGGGGGAGGTTAGGGTTAGGCGCTAGTGGGGATAGGTTAGGGTTAGGCACTAGTGGGGGAGGTTAGGGTTAGGCGCTAGTGGGGATAGGTTAGGGTTAGGCACTAGTGGGGGAGGTTAGGGTTAGGCGCTAGTGGGGATAGGTTAGGGTTAGGCGCTAGTGGGGGAGGTTACGGTTAGGCACTAGTGGGGAGGTTAGGGTTAGGCGCTAGTGGGGATAGGTTAGGGTTAGGCACTAGTGGGGATAGGTTATGGTTAGGCACTAGTGGGGGAGGTTAGGGTTAAGGGGGGGAGAGGGTTAGGGATAGCCTACTTACCTCTCCTGTCGGGATCTTCATCTGGCGGCTTTCCGGCGTCAGTATTTCATCCGCTGGGGTGATGTTCGGCGGTATAACATAACGATTCCTATCAGATATACCCTACGATATAACATTCCAGCACAGATCGGAACGATATATTGCTCGGATCGTACAGTGTGTGCGCCCTATCACACGCTCACGGCGGTTGTTCATCGCATCGTCCCCTCTGCTCCGCTGCACATGCAGCATGCAGTGATATATTGAGCTACCGTACACCGCATCACGCATTGTGTACGGCCAGCGCAGTAAATCGTTCCGACGCGTCGTTTCCTCAGATGATGTAGTGTGTACCCAGCGCAATGTCACTGGAAGGTAAATACTTACCATGTTGAAGGATGCGTTTATAAACTGTTTCCAATAAAATAAATGTATCTTTAGGCAATGATCTATAAACCATGGAGACAAACCTGTCTGGGCAGTAATAACGTTTAGGTTAAGACAATAATGTTTTCTCGAGTTCCTCTGTTGAACATAGGTCTTGAAACTTAATGATACAGTAACTTTAGCAAATAAGTACCAGATAAATCTGCCCTGGATGTATGTAGTTTCTCATAATAGTCTTTAAGTATCTGATGTTGTCATAGGTACAAGGTTACCTTTTGAATCTTTGATGTCTAATCTGATTGGTGTTTAAAGACCTCTTGAATTGTTAGATATCAGAATTCATTTTAAGAGTAAGGGGTATATTCAATTGCCGGCGAAACGTCCCGGACTTTTCGCCTGGTGCACTTTCCGCCTACATCGCTTATTTTGGGTCCGGAAAAGTATCGCGTGCGCGGCCGCTTTTCTACCTGTTCAATTCCAAGGGACGCGAAAACGGGACCCGGCGAAACTCAAACAGGTGAAAAGTGCTGTCACTTTTGGGGAAATCAGCCTAACACCCCCCAAAAGATGCACTGACATTGGGGATCAGTATGGATACCCCCGAATAGCCTTGCTGAAGGTATTTGGGGTACTTAAATGTTCTCAATAGGTGCTTTTTAGCCTATTTGCATATGGGGTGAAGAACAGCATTTAGCAATATTTTTTCTTCAATGTAATTAGTCCCAGCAAATTTGGGGTACCTGAAAATGGGGGCTAGCATATTTAAAAGTTGCTAAAGTGAAGTTATAAAAATCTTGGAAAAACCACCTGTCGCAAACACCTGCAAAAAAACCCAAACACCTGGGGCATACTTGGGGACCCCCCTGGAGTTTACTTCGCTAGTTTTTAAGTTTATCCCCAAACTTCCCACTTTATCACCCCCAAAACTAAAGTACTTTTTTGGGGTGTTGTAAAGGTTTTTTTTTTTTTTACTTTTTTTGACGCAGTTTACCTTTGGGGAACTGTCCTAACACTTCACGGGGGTTCCCGCAACTTTGCACCCAAAACCCCAAAACTGCACTATTTTCCACCTCCATTCAGAGGCGAATCTTTTTAGCCTATCTGAATGCATTGGCTTTCTGCTTAGGTGAATAGTAATTGCAATTGAATTGGGTGGAAAGTTTCCGACGTCATCGGCGAAAACTTTTCGACGAGAACGGTTTTTCGCCTGCAATTGAATACGGCCCTAAGTTAAAAATGTTACTTTTGCTTATTTATTGTGATTGATTTGTGGAGATTCATGTACATATGTACAAACATAAGTACTTATGTCATTATCACTGAGCGTTAGTGCTGCAGTCATTGAAGGCCGCCCCCCCATTATTTATTTACCACGAGCCTCTGCAGACTAACGCCATTACTGGGGCGCAGATTGCTTAGTCAGCTATCAGGTTTGGTGCAGTTCATGTCACACAAGATATCTGCTCACACAAATCACTGGGATCATCATTTTTAAGCAGAAAAAACAGTAGAGACACGTAATAAATCATACAGAGCCGATGTACTTCACACTCACTATAAAATCTAGGGTGGCCCTAAAATAACACCGAGTTAGTACATTGAAAATACATTTCTTATGTATTACCAGTTATTTATATAGCGCACACATATTCCGCAGCGCTTTACAGGGAATATTTGTCCATTCACATCAGTCCCTGCCCCAGTGTAGCTGACAATCTATGTTCCCTATCACACATACTCCCACACTAGGGTTAATTTTAGTTGAGAGCCAATTAACCTACCAGTATATTTTTGGAGTGTGGAAGGAAACTGGAGCACACCCACGCAAGCACAGAGAGACTATACAAACTCCACACAGTCATGACCTCAGTGCTGTGGGGCAGTAATGCTAACCATTACACCTTCTGTGCTGCCTACCCTGCAGCACATTAAATGGTGCAAATGGAAATATACTGCAAAAACCTATTTGAATGGTTAGTAAATGGTCACCTCCGGTCTCGCCGACAGTGCCTGACTAATGATTGCATCTAAGGAACATAAGACAAAGAGTTAAATTAGTTGAACTGATGATTAATATACCTGTTCTCCTGGAAGGAGATGCACAAACCAGACATTTCTGGTGAGGGCAGATAAGAAAGGACTGAGGGTAGCTTTTTGATATGCATTGTATTTACATTACGACTTCATCATTGTATACCAGTGCCATCTACTGGGGAATACTGAGTGTTACATATAGACCATTGCACTGGTTTAATGCACCAGCAAACAAAATGAAGTAAAAATATGTCTAAATCACATGTTGTTTTTTTTTCTAATGGTGTTCACTTTAGCTCCTAGCAATTAGATATGTTTCTTTTCCATAATATCTTATGCATCAGAAGTCATTTGTTAGATCGCAGGCCGATGGTGCAAACGCACTTTTGTGTGAATATGAGTCCTATACTTCTCAAATGTCCCAATTTACACAGGACAGTCCTGATTTGAGGGCACAAGCGCTGAACGCTCGCAAGCGGGTTGATGGTGCCCTAGTGCGCATGCGCACGACGGAGGGAGCTCCGTCGTGCGCATGCGTGAGACCCGAAAAGCGACGGCCAAGCCGTCACTATGGGTCTTGCACCAAAGGGGGGCGTGCTGTCGATGTTGATTGACAGCACGCCCCCTTTGGTGGGCGTGCCGGGGGCGTTGCTGCCCAGATGGAGGCGTTCCCATGGGAACGCCTACCGTCTGGGGCCGGCCCCACTGACATCACTAGTGATGTCAGTGGGAGTGCTTTTGGCTCTGATAGAGCCAAAAGCACTCCTGGGCTTGCGGCAGCGAGACCCTACTTCAGGGTCTCGTCGCGAGCCAGATTTTTCGCGATGGTCTTGACCATCGCGACCATCTTTTTGGCCGCTCGCATAAGCTGTGGGTGGTCACCCACAGCTATGCGAGCGGCCAGGAGACCTCTCCAATAAGAGGTAGGAGGGCCCTGATTCAGAGCGAGCGCTCTTATCAGTGCGTCCGACTCTGAAACAGGCCCACTGTGCGGGGAGTGGTATAGTTGTTAGTCGACATGGCCGTTGGTCATAATGCTGACATTGAACATGTTCATAATGTTGATATTGACCAAATCAACAATCAGCATGTTGACACTGATGTTATGTTGAAGTGTTGACATACTCTTTTTGCTGTCATTCTGTCCCTACCACTAATGCTAACCCTAACCTTAATGGCAATCCTAACGCTGACCCTATTGCTAATTCTAACCCTCATGGAGATGTCGACATTATGACAGTGTTTTCATTTTGCAGGTGTTGACATAAATGATACCGACATTTCAACCATGTCGACACCAGGGTTGGACTGGCCCACAGGGGTACAGGGAAAATCCCTGGTGGGCCCCACCCTCCCCCCCTCTTCTAAGTGTCAGGTTCCAGACCTCAAATTATAGATTGTTACTCTATTAGACAGTCAGTTACCTGGAGGATCACTGATCAACATGGGGCTTGATTCCCTTCTATAGAAACTAACCAAGATTTGTCTAATGGTTAGCCAAGCATCTGTAGTGGCTGGCCACACCCCCTCTTGTGGATGACCACACCCCTTAAGCAAGGGTCCCCACCACTGCATTCTCCTGGTGGGCCCTTCATGGCCCATGCCTGCTGTCGACCTTGTGAATGTCAGCATTTTATATGGAGCACAGTGATATGAAGTTTTCCTTACAGAATCTCATGAGTGCAGGCTGCACACATTACAGTGCCTGCCTCTTCCCTGACTTGTATGGTTGTATATGGATACAAACGGTGTACAGTGCATGTGTTCATATAATTATCTTTGCATTGTAGCAAAGTTTATACAAAAAATGTACTAATGACCAATTTTAATTCCTTCATGCAAAATTATGTTTAAAAATATCATATCTTGTGGTGCAAAAACCACAGATTTCCTAGGTCACTGCGGTCTTAGTATGCTCAGTGCAGGAGGGTGTTTGAAAAATGACAGGAGCTCATTGGTAGGTACTTTATCACTCTTCAATTCTTCATACATCTCCCCCACAGCCTGTAAAGTGACAGTTAGGACTGATTGGTTGGTATTTTAGGGAGAGATGAACTAAGCCTTGGAGAGAGATAATATTGAGAGAGATAAAGTACCAACCAATCAGCTCCTAACTGTCACTTTACAGGCTGTGTTTGAAAAGTGACAGTTAGGAGCTGATTGGTTGGTAGTTTATCTCTGACCACTTTATCTCTCTCCAAACCTTTGTACATCTACCATTTTATCTATCTCCAAGGTTTGATACATCTCCCCCTGTATCATTATATAGGCACAAACATTTGTGCACTAATAGAAATCAAAATAAACTAAACTATCAATACTTTTTTGTTATTATTATTATTATTATTATTAATAATAATAATAATAATATTCATCATATTTAATAATTACAGGCAGTCAAATTCTTAAATCAAAGTACGCAGTGGGTAATAACTGATAAAAATTAAAGACCAGTTCTTTGAATCCCTAAACGTATTTATTATCAGCTCTTTATATAGCACACACATATTCTGCATCGCTTTATAGAATGCATGTATTTGGACGTAAAACAAATGCCAGTAAGTATTGCAGTAAAGGTGCCTATCCATTGCGCGACCTGAAAAACTGAACGTCTAGCGTTCAGTCCTTCAGGTCGCCGGGTGCGGTGCCCGCACTGAACGCCGTTCACTGAACGTCATTCAGTGCAGGAGACCGACCTTCTATCTGCTTTCATGTGGAACCTGACGGGCGTCGTCAGGTTGACCAGCATGTTCAGCAGATAGTCGGGGTCGGCAAGGACCCAGCGTGCACGCACATCGCTGGTCCTTGCCGACTATCCAATACACGACTTTGTGAACAATGCGACCAAAATCTCCTGGTTTTGGTCGGATCGTTCAAAAAGTCGTGTAATAGATAGGCCCCTTTAGAGAGTAAGTATTGAAGTAATAAAGTCTAATAAAGATTTATTTACAATTAGGTTATGTTGTAGTGTTTCTCGTAATCTGTTTTAGCAGCACATTTGGACCCACATCCTTAGGGAAACTGCTCTGGGGCCATCACATTCCCCTAACTCTCAGGGAAACTGCTCTGGCACATTCCCCTGACTCTCAGGGAGACTGCTCTGGGGCCATCACATTCCCCTGACTCTCAGGGAGACTGCTCTGGGGCCATCACATTCCCCTGACTCTCAGGGAGACTGCTCTGGGGCCATCACATTCCCCTGACTCTTAGGGAGACTGCTCTGGGGCCATCACATTCCCCTGACTCTTAGGGAGACTGCTCTGGGGCCATCACATTCCCCTGACTCTCAGGGAGACTGCCCTGGGGCCATTACATTCCCCTGACTCTTAGGGAGACTGCCCTGGGGCCATCACATTCCCCTGACTCTTAGGGAGACTGCCCTGGGGCCATCACATTCCCCTGACTCTTAGGGAGACTGCTCTGGGGCCATCACATTCCCCTGACTCTTAGGGAGACTGCTCTGGGGCCATCACATTCCCCTGACTCTTAGGGAGACTGCTCTGGGGCCATCACATTCCCCTGACTCTTAGGGAGACTGCTCTGGGGCCTTCACAGTCCCCTGACTCTTAGGGAGACTGCTCTGGGGCCATCACATTCCCCTGACTCTTAGGGAGACTGCTCTGGGGCCATCACATTCCCCTGACTCTTAGGGAGACTGCTTTGGGGCCATCACATTCCCCTGACTCTTAGGGAGACTGCTTTGGGGCTATTACATTCCCCTGACTCTTAGGGAGACTGCTTTGGGGCCATCACATTCCCCTGACTCTTAGGGAGACTGCTTTGGGCTATCACATTCCCCTGACTCTTAGGGAGACTGCTTTGGGCTATCACATTCCCCTGAGTCTTAGGGAGACTTCTTTGGGGCTGTCACATTCCCCTGACTCTTAGGGAGACTGCTTTGGGCTATCACATTCCCCTGACTCTTAGGGAGACTGCTTTTGGGGCATCACATTCCCCTGACTCTTAGAGAGACTGCTTTGGGCTATCACATTCCCCTGACTCTTAGGGAGACTGCTTTTGGGGCATCACATTCCCCTGACTCTTAGGGAGACTGCTTTGGGCTATCACATTCCCCTGAGTCTTAGGGAGACTGCTTTGGGCTATCACATTCCCCTGACTCTTAGGGAGACTGCTTTTGGGGCATCACATTCCCCTGACTCTTAGGGAGACTGCTTTGGGGCTATCACATTCCCCTGAATTCTTAGCTGCACTAGGTATAATGAGGATTGGGTCCTTAGCAGTAGTATAGAGACCACCACTTTACCTATAAATAACTGTGGGGGCTGGTATGAGTATATTTCCCTGTCCTCAGCCAACCGAGGCAGGATAGGGATTTAATATTCCTTCATCCCCACACCTCACTAGATCATAGGATTGCGCATACAGCTTTTAGACCCCTGCCCCACATTGCATCAGCACTAGCCTCTGGCCATTGCATTACACATCCTATCCAAACACCAACGAGATATGTACTAGCTGTACACCCCTACCCAATGCCCATCAGGAGGCTCGGGATTACAGCCTGCCCTACTAGGCTTAATAATACTATTTTAAAATAATGAATTGATATATTTCTTCAATTATTTCTTACACTACACTTTATATCCAGCATTTAGAGACAGTTCATCAAAGGTTACTAAGAGTCTGTCTATTGCAAGGTTTCTATAGTAACATGAACTGCTATAAGGGGAAGTACTGCTTGAAACATGTTTTATTGCTGTTACTTTCATCATTAAATAAAGATAGCGTTTAACTCTTTACACTAAGCAAGTCATGTGTGCTTACTATCTCTTTCTTTCCTATAGTATTAGTAACATACACTAGTGGAGGGTTCTGTGTCAGACCATCAGCTGTCGCCTCCGTCTATCTATAGTCTGTCCTTACTCATTGGTGTTGCTGCTCCTCACCAGCTTCTGTTGTCAGTGTGACACATTCAGTGCCCCCCTCACCCACAACTCTCTGTCTCACTCCTCCATGACATGCCTATATTCTGTGTGCAACTGCGGGTGTATCTGCTTGCGAAATGCTACATTACAGTGTCATCGGCTGTGGCGGGGGGGGGCGAGGGCACCATATTATAACTTGCCTCCGGGCGTCTGGGATGAAATTACGCCACTGAGTTCGATCAGATAATGCATGAAATATTTAGGTTTGTTTTTCTGCTTTTTATTGACATGCAGTGTAGAGTACTATATTATAGCTAAGTGACCGTATACAGATGTTGGACAATTATATGCAATTAGCCTCACAGTGCTTTTCCTGACTTCAGGGATATTGAAGTTTTCCTTACAGAACCTCATGAGTGCAGGCTACACACGTTACGGTGCCTGCCTCTTCCCTGCTGTGTATGGTTGTCAGGGACGCTGAAAGGGGGGGAGCGGGTACCATTTACACAGGCCAGGGCTTGCTGTGCCCCCCCCTCCTTCTTACCACAGAGCAGCCCGGCTCAGTGCTGCAGCAGTCCCCTATGCCTGAGTGCGCCCCCCCCCCCCCTCCCTGGCATTGTGCCGGGCTGAGGGACTCACAGCGCCTTCCTCCCAGGCACGCAACGATGCAAAATTGTTTAAAAAAAATATATCCTAAAGGATCATTTAGACCACGCCCCCTACACTGGCCCGGCGCTGTTCTCTATGCCGCTGATGGTTGTATATGGGTACTAACGGTGTACATGTATTTGTATAATTGTCTTTGCATTGTAGCAAATTTTATTTAAAAAATGTACCAATGACCAATTTTAACTCCTTCATGCAAAATTCTGTTTAAAAAATATATTATCTTGTGGAGCAAAAATCACAGATTTCCTAAGTCACTACGGTTTCTGGGCCTGATTCAGCTTCGGACGGAATTGCAAAGCTGCATGCAGGCTATAGATATATGATGTATGCACGCAGGCTATAGATATATGATGTATGCACGCAGGCTATAGATATATGATGTATGCACGCAGGCTATAGATATATGATGTATGCACGCATGCTATAGATATATGATGTATGCACGCAGGCTATAGATATATGATGTATGCACGCTGGCTATAGATATATGATGTATGCATGCAGGCTATAGATATATGATGTATGCACGTAGGCTATAGATATATGATGTATGCACGCAGGTTATAGATATATGATGTATGCACGCAGGCTATAGATATATGTTGTATGCACACAGGCTATAGATATATGATGTACATGCATGCAGGCTATAGATATATGATGTACATGCATGCAGGCTATAGATATATGATGTATGCACGCAGGCTATAGATATATGATGTATGCACGCAGGCAGCGGTGCAATTCCATCCTTGCAAATATGGTAATGCATCACGCCCCCCCCCCCTGTGCATTACTTATCAGTTTTGGTAAACGGAGGCCGTCCCCGCCCCCAAACGGCAGCAGACTGTCAATCACAGACTGTCTGCTGCCGCTCCGCGTGTGTCCATGCAGGACCTGTACTGCACAGTACAGGTCAGGCGCTTGCGCAGATTCCCGATGACGTGCAGTACTGAATCAGGCCCTCAGTGTGCTCAGCGCAGGAGCGTGTGTGGTCACTGAAACTGTGAGAAGAGTAGAGACAGGAGAGGAAGAACAACCACTCCCCCCCCCCTCCCAATAGCAACCAATCAGCTTCTAGCTGGCATTTATCAAGTACATTTTATACATTGATAGGTAGAAGCTGATTACTTGTTATTGCAAACTTATCCGCTTTTTATAAAGTTGAATGCATCCACACTACAGTCACTAGAACTACAGTGATTGCAGGACCTTAATGGCAGAGGCCAGCTTATTAGACCACTATTACCACCAAAACCTCACACCACCATGATGGAAGTAAAAACACACAGCACATGTAATTTGCATTCAAAATAAAGTCAGCAATTTATTGAAAACCAGAAAAGATAAATAAAATAAGTAAGTGGCAGAAAAGAGGGCACAGGCCGAACAACATCAAATAGTGACAGTGCAAAAACCAAACCAGGGCAACCAAAACACAGGGAGGGAAGGTGCGGAGCTCGCCAGGCTCGCCTTGAATCAAAGAGGCCGCTGTCAGTGAGCTCTTATATCAATGTCTGAGGGCTGAAACCACTCCCCCCAGCTAAAAGCTGATTGGCCAGCACGCAACAAGTCATAGCTCATGCCAAAAACAGTCTGACCAGCTTGCGATTACAAAACCTGCACTGTATCAGGGTTTAAACTCTTTGGGGTAAATTTACTAAAGTGAGAGCATTTAAAAGTGGAGGTGTTGCCCATAGCAACCAATCAGATTCTAGCAATTATCTTCTAGAAGGTGCTAGTTAAATGTTAAGTAGCATCTGATTGGTTGCTATGGGCAACATCTCCACTTCTAAAAACTCTCACTTTAGTAAATATACCACAGTCCTACAGTGACTTCTGTCATCCTTTACTGCAGAGTAGTATGGTATGAGACTGGCCATTAAGGTGTACACCCCTTCAGGTGTTTATCACAAATTACTTTATACTTTATTGTAACCGCAACTGAAAGTAATTGAAGAATCTATATAAGAAGGCAGCAATGAAGGTTCTAAGTCAGGGGGTTACAGCCTGACACACTGTGAGCACTATAACGGTAATACTACAGTATTTGATGATA
Organism: Taudactylus pleione; assembly: GCA_031769625.1. Lineage (NCBI taxonomy): Eukaryota > Metazoa > Chordata > Amphibia > Anura > Myobatrachidae > Taudactylus > Taudactylus pleione. The sequence continues at coordinate 2,062,554 of JAUIMM010000847.1, read as the reverse complement.
CAGTATGCCTGTGAGTGCGGAGAGGTCATAATAAGCACGTTCCTGATGATCTGAAAGCTGAAACTGTATGTTTCACACAGACTCAATATAAAAAAATGACACAAACACACTAAAAATACCCAAACTACTACACTTATGGATGATTTCCAGTGCATCTAACCGAGTAAAAATATTGCAACTATCCATTAGATCATCTAATGGATAGTTGCAATATTTTTACTCATCTTTTGCCCTCTGAAGATTTAAAGCACAGATAATTCCCATAGTGCTATAGATCAGGTATGAGGGCTGATGGCCGCCTTATCTGCGTTCGATGTTTCCAATGTTTCCGGTTTTGTGCGTGAGATGTGAGATGCTTACAGTGGCCGTCTCTAAGCACTGGACCCGGGTGAGTCATTAGCATAAATTCGCAATTGTGATCCGTGAGAGCGATGGCATCTGCTACTACATTTGTGTCCATCTCCGAATCTGGCTCTAGGTGCCCATATCCAATGTTGACATATCATGCTACATATTATGGGGCTGTGCAGAGTTGAGCATCCGTCCGCTTGTGTAGCATATCAGAAAATGCAGCTATACAGAGCCGTGCTCAGTTCCGGTGCATGGACCCTTATGTCTGAATAGGGGTTCTCATGCAGTCAGAGCTCACTGAGGGCGTGTTTTTACAACTACGGGCCATAGCACATAACCATATATAAGCCTGTCAGGAGGTGCAAGCATACACTGATGATTTGCATTAAACCAGGAACATATGTTACCCCTGCAGAGCTGGCCTCATCTCAAGCCACACACCTCTGAATATAGGTGAGAATACACTCTTTTGCCCTATTTTTCTTTTAAGTAATGTATGCCCATTTTACTTCCAACTAGGGAGGCCAATCCCGGGGCTTTTTTCTTCAATCCCGGGATTCAGGATTGAAAAAAACTCAATCCCGGGATTCCCGGGATTGGGTTGGTTTAAAAAAGGAAAAAAGCCCTCCGCCAATCCCGGGATTGGCCTCCCTACTTCCAATGTTGTATCATTCCCTGTGCTTTTAGTACATGATGGGCATATTTAGATCTGACCAGTCACAGGGCGTGTTTCTATAAGTGTTGTAGTGTGGGCGTGTGAACGCCACGCCAGCCAAAATGATTTTGGTGAGAGCTGTACAATCAGTATAATTTTAGGTAAAAAAATGACAAAAAATGTAATAAGCTCTGTCAGTATGACTACCACTTCACCAAGATGCACTGCAGTGAATTGCCTGGTGTGCCTGTGATAAACCGCGCCACGCTTGCTGATTTTTTCCCATTAAGCATGATCTATTACTGGATGTCACGAGCTTCAAGCTATGCATCAGTTGGGAGCTGTCCACGGTTCTGCAGTTCTGTGATTTTATAGCAGCTGGTTCTGTTCAAACAAAACGTAGCGGAAATAAAGCACAGAAGTTTGAAGGACAAGAAGCCTATGTCATTTGTCACACTACAGCGAACATAAATTATTTCTACTTGTTTAAGTCAATTACTGTTTGTTTTAGAATGTTGTCTTTGGCACTGTAAAAAACAATCTACAGATTCCAAGGCGTGAATTCTGTTTTTGGTAGAATGAAATTCAGGCTCCCATGCGCACAGGTATTGCAACTGGATTTTTTTTCCCCCCAGAATTTGCTTTTCAAATGGACCACCACGAACAGGATTACATAGAGTAGGAGGTGAATTCAGATAGCCACTGAACCTTCCCCAAATATATGGGTTACAGCAGGTAGGGGTGCCAAAGAAGGGGGTGGGGTGGGTACAAATTGCTAGGGTCTTTCTGTGGGGCCCAGTGGGCCTGGGTCAGTCAGCTAAAAAGAACCACATCCCCAAACTTGTCGACGCATTAGTATAGATGGTGAATATGCAGGGAGAGAGGCAGCCATGCCCCCAAGTTTGGTCATGCCCCCACATCAGCATTGGGGCACGCCAGATGTGTCAACAACCCTGAGATTAAGGGCACCTGCTACGGAGAATAAGGGTAATGTGCTTCCTCTTTGAAGGATACAGACCCGCCCAGGGCAGCCCGTGAACTGTATCAAGTTGCCTATCAGTCATATAAGACCTAATTATGGGTTGGTTGCAAAGTGGATGTATTTGACTGATACTGCTGGAGCCAGAATCACTACCTTAAGCTAAGGCTATTAGCGTTATGGCTTCAAGCGGGAAGCCGCACCGCTCACTGTTTTTCCGTCCACAGCCACATCTGTCGTCCTTAGCACTTGCACTTGCACATGTCCATGCTGGGTGCAAGAGATATTCAAGGCTTCCCTTGGTAGTATGCACATAGCTCAGAACTCTAGCCACATGCCCACGACTCTATCTCTTCCATGCAACCGCGGTGTTCCTGCAGTTGCCGATCTGAAACGCCCATATCATGCAAACACAGATCTGGCTAAGACCCGCCCCACTCAGAATCGTCTGGAGATGCACAAAAATGTGTCAATTTGCCTCTGTGCAAACGCAGCATGCTAAAATGCGCTATTCGCGGCTGTGTAAGAAGCAGCGTCCGACTTAGTATCAGGCCTATAATGCATTCCTTAATTGCTCAGCATATTACACAGCCTCAAGGCCAGCCCATTACACTTTCACTTCCCATCACTAGGAATTGGGCTTAGCCTCCAGGAAACAGTAGCAGGTATTAGCAACCAGCTCTCCTAAAGGATAATGATAATGGCAGCTTATCCTATAGTAAGAACTCAGTGAAAGGGATTTTTTTTTAGTTATGGCTGGTCTTATCCATGGTAGACTAGAGGGAGTGAAGTACAGTACCACACTCTTGGTCCAGCTGTCAAAGATAATCCATCCCGTATTACCAGTGTATTCATTGGCCCAATCCCCCAAATCCACAAACTCATCCCAAACCCAGACACAGCAGCAGTCACATAAAACACACACAACACTTGTGTAGTCTCAAGGTATTTATCACATTACGCCTTTCTTTATCAGTATGAAACACTCCAGTGTTCCCTCTTGTGTGGTATATTATCTGTACCCCACCTTATGTGGGTATGCAGTCGGGAAGCCGGCGGACCTAATCCCGGCAAGGGTCTAAAGACAGGCGTCGATATGCCCACCCCGGTCATTAGACATACGCAGGGAGACCGACGCCCGGCATCCCGATCGAAGGGACGCCGAGCTTGGATAGCCGCGGGGGGGGCGGGGGGGCTTAGGTTTAGGGTTCCCAGGGGGGACTTAGGGTAAGGCACCCCCCAGGAGGTTAGGTTTAGGCTAGGTGAAGGGGGGTTAGGGTTAGGCACCCCCTGAGGGAGGTTAGGGTTAGGCACCAGGGTGGTTTAGGCAGCGGGAAAGGGGGGGTTAGGTTTAGGCACTTAGAGGGGAGATTAGGGTTAGGTACTGGGGGGGGAGGTTAGGGTTAGGCACCCCTAAGGGTTAGGGTTAGAGGGTAGAATTAGGTTAACTAATACTTACCTGAGGACGATCGGGATTTCCACTGCTGCCGGGATGATGGTGTCGGGATTCCAACCACCGGACATGCGTCCGGCGGTAAATCATACTGATTCCCTTATTTCCATCCCCCACCTTCCTATGTCTCTTGTGTCTGCTGCGGAATGGGTATGAAATACCGCCGGCCGCATGGCCGACGGTTCGATTCCCGTCATCGGCAGCCCGACAGGAGCAGAGTGCGACGCAGCGGAAGCCCGACAGCGCTGGAAATCCCGATCGTGGATAGGTAAGTATCCACTAACCTAACCCCCCTAACCCTAACCCTCCTTAGGGGTGCCTAACCCTAACTTCCCCCCCAAGTGCCTAACCCTAACCACCCCCTTCCCCGCTACCTAAACCTAAGTCCCCCGGGGGGTGCCTAACCCTAAGTCCCCCCCGGGAGTGCCTAACCCTAACCCTCCCTCCCCCTAGCCTAGCCCTAACCCTCCCGGGGGGTGCCTAACCTTAAGACCCCCCCGGGAGCCCTAAACCTAACCCTCCCCCCCCGCGGCTGTCCGCTTTCGGCGCCCGGCATCTCCCGGCGTCGGGGTAATGCGGGCGTCTACATCGAGACGCCCGGCATTTCACCCATGCTGGGATAAGACAGTCGGGAAGCCAGCTGCCGGTATATAGGCAGTCGGCTTCCCGATTGCTTCCCGTCTGCTGCTGTATTTCCCCGGTTATTGTATATTGATTACTATCTTTGGGCCTGATTCAGCTTGGACCGCAGTTGCTAATACACACGCAGTAGGCCGATTGTTGTGTTCTTGCGCATGCATACACATCGCAGTGTGCGTGCGCAAACTAGTCACTGCGATCGGGACTGCGATTGCATAGGCTATGCAGACCCATCGCAGAGTGAGTGACAGGAAGTGCCATTTTTGGGTGGTGATGGGGGGGTGGTCGGCCAAACGTAGCCGTGCCAGTGCGTTCGCACGCCATTTCAAGGGCGTGCATTAAATTATCCACTGCAAAGCCACACGAAGCCTGAGGTCTCATAGCGTGCGTGGCTGTTAGCAAATTTCTGACTAAGGTCAGGGCTTGTGCAAATTGTGCGTATGGGTCCATGGTACTCCATTATACTGATGGTTTCGCTCTTCTGCTAAGTGTTACAGAAGTACGTATGGTAAAGTGGGCGTCCTTATGAAGTGCTAAGTTTGCATTGCGATCGCAGCGGTTTGGCTTGATATAGCAGTTGAACTGCCTGCGTACGCAGGATTGCGATCCAAGCTGAAACAGGCCCTTTGTCTCCACCATGTCTCTTCGGCTCGACTGATCCAGCACTACTACGGATGTGACTCTGTACAATTCTAGAGGTGAAGAAAATCTCTATTTGGTTTACCTAGATATATAGGATAATTATAGTATAATTTCTTATATAAAGCAAGAAAATGGTCAGTAAAACAATCACTGGCAAAATATAATTAAAAGGAAGTAAACAAAATACAAACATAGCCCATAACTTTGCCACTGCCTTCAAAGGCGAAATCAAAGTTGGTTAGCAGGATATCTCCCAATCACAGATCCCACTTTCTCCTGCACTTTCCAATCTGCCCTCAGTTAAGTCTCATTGTTAAGTTTTGAGGGGATGTAGTCAAGAGCGCGACCTCCCGTTACTATGCCGATACTGAAATCCTGACAAGGCAGTTAATATAGGCATCGAAATACTGATGACGGAAACCAGGAGGACGCGTGCCCGAACGAGGTAAGTACGGAGCACCCCTTCCTGTTGGCCGCGCGGGAGGGGGTTAGGTTTAGGGCAGAATTAGGGGGAGGGGGTTAGGTTTAGGGTTAGAATTTTGAAGGGGGAGGTTAGGGTTAGGCACCCCTAGGGGGGAGGGTTAGGGTCAGGCACCAACGGGGCAGGGTTAGGCTTAGGCATGAAGGAGGGGGGCTTAGGTTCAGGAACTAACGGGGAGGGTTAGGGTGAGGCTACAAGAAGGGAAGGTTAGGGGGGGAGGGTAAGTATAATTACCCGACCCCTGTCAGGATGCCACTGTCGGTATTGTGACAGGAGGCATCCCCATAGCTGGCATTACATACCCATTCCCACAAGAGAGACGTTGCCCACTATTCTTGTGATCCTCCCCAATGATCTTCCATTTTGCCACAAGCAGTCCAGCCAGAACTGTATTCCTGGCCACTACTCTCTGGTATCTCCCTCCCGCAAGAGTTTTCAGCAATAGCGTATTACACTCACTGAAACCTACTGACACACATGGCTGTGTGTGAGAATAGAGGGAACTGGTACTGGCTAACCTTTAGTGGTCAACGCTGAGGACCTCTGTCTCAACGCGGAATGGGTATGCAATGCCGGCCATCGGAATGCATCCTGTCACAATACCAACAGCGGCATCCCGATGTTTGTTATGCCGACAGGGGTCGGGTAAGTATACTCACCACCCACCCTCCTAACCGTCCCTTCTTATAGCCTAACCCTTACCCTCCCCACATACTGATTTGCAGCCTTTAGAGAGTAGGACGGTTTCGAGAAGCTTTTAGAATAGCAGAAAAATCCCTGGGCACACAATGTACTGGAAAATAAGAAGATGCGATATAATGTAAATTGTTTTTTATATATGTATATATATATATATCGGTGGAATAACTGACAATGAATGCACTGCACTCCTGAGAGGATGAAAATGGTGCTTGTGAAGGTGTTATCCTTCTATGTACTTGTCTCCAGATGAACCCAAGTTGTTCCTCATGGAAAAAAAAATATTTATCTAGTAAAATCTATAATGTAGATAGAATAACTTCACAAATGATAGCCAGAAAATGATTGGTTGCTATGGGCAACTTCTCCACCTGACATCTTTAGAAGGCTTGATACATCTCCCCCTTTGGAAAAGATATCCAGTTGACATCAAGCAACCAGAAAGTCTGCAAACCAGAGTTGTTGACTGTGGGTGAAATAGGATGTGGCTGCAGAGAGCGACTTGTAATGGAACACGTCTTAGTTTTATTCATTTTGATAATGTGAACTACTATAGCTTCATAGTTTGAGACATTGAAAAAAGATAAGGCCATCACGTTCTCCTTTTTGTGCCTCTTTATTTTGGTCCGGAGGGAGGCTTAACAAACCCCCTAACAAGGAAAAAGCCAATATAACACCACAAGTGGAATCATATCAACAATTATGGCAGCTGGTATAATCACAAATATCAATCATCCTATCTGGTTATTTACTAGATATATATACACAAATACCACTCTTTGTAAGAAAGGCTTTAAATACAATCAATTTAGTGAATCTGCATAGGCAGTGTTGGCTTTTCGCTTATGTGAAATAAACTTAATATGGTTTTATTTTTTTAAACGTTTACTCAACTATCACTGTTCTTCTGTAGTTTATACTACAGTGATGATATAGTAATTAGAACAATTCCTTTTCATCTTAGTCAAATAAACTGGCACTGCAAGAGATATCATGTGTCCATTCTGTCTTCCAGATATTGATGGTATGCCCAGATCACCGAAGGGCTTCATGACGATTTGTGTACAATGCTCCGTGTCCTGGCGCCTCTGGTGCTCCTCCTGTTGTTGCTGATGAAGTCCACTGGCAGTCCAAATTCTATTCGAATTGGTAAGTAGATCTTTAGAACTTTTAACTGGCTGGCACAGCTAAGTGGTAGTGTACATTGCTGCAGGGAAAGGATTGGAGGGATGGGGACGGCACTGGGGTTGAGGAAGCAGGTTATGGTTGAAGAAAAAGAGATGTGAAGACCTCAGATTCGGTAATAAGAGGGAAGGAGCTGAAGGTCTCTAGGTGAGTGAAAGAGAGAGCAGAGAGGGTTGAATGAAGTTACAGTAAGTCAGATGGTGTAATTTTTTGCTTTGAAGAAGGTGGTGATGTTGAGAGTGTTTTAGAGGAGAGGGAGTAGAAGGTTGGAGAGGGCTGATACGATGGACAGAGGTGGCTGCAGTTGTTGGACAGGCTGGTGCTCAGGGATTTGTTTGCTTGGCGAGAGAGAGGGTGCTATAATAGGAAGATAAGATGAGTTTGAAGTGTATCTATTTGGCATTAGAGTATTTATTTGCCATTTTTCCATTGGCACTTGCAAAAGCAGGAGCACTTTCATAACAAGTGTCTTCTGATGCATCTTTTAGGTAGCTCTTCTGATTTCAACTCATAAGCTTATGTATTTCTGACAACAGTCTGTCTGTGTATTCATGAGCTAATGATAGCTGCTTTCCAACCTCTTCTGTTAGCAGAACTTTCCAGTTTACAGGGTAGAGTTGTGTCAATCTAATGCTGGTTACACACTGGCTGACATATCGGCCATTCAATTGAACGGCCGATATATTGGGTGCCCATCGGCCAGTGGGTACCAGCCATATGTCTGTGAACGATGGCGTCCACAGACATATCGCGTTGGCTCTGCTGCACAGACGATGCCCAAAATATCTGCAGATATATTGGGGCATTGTGCTGCGTGTACGGGCGGTCAGCCACCCACCCATACCTTTGCTGCACGGGCCGTCGGTGATTGACAGCTCAGCTGAGCGGCCGCATGTAAATTCCCACCCAGTTGTGACATCAGTCACGACAGATCGTGCAGACTGTATGCAGAATATATGTTCTGCACAGTCTGCAGATATATCTGCAGATTTGTCAATCTGCAGATATATCTATCAGGTGTGTACCCACCTTATGAGTTAGTGACGTTCCCTTCAAATGTGGATGGTTGACACAGACCTTTTACAGTAGTAGCACAATGCTAGAAGGCTCAACAGATGTTCAACAAAATAATGTGCGTGAGAGATTGGAGATCGATAGATTGATGGCTTTGGTTGAAGCAAAGATATTTATAGTGAAAATAACCAAAATACCAAGTTGTTAGTTGAATGTATGGGAATAAAGAGTCTAAATAAGCATTTTTCCGTAGTTATAAATTAAATGTCATGAACAGTATTTACAATACTTATTATCCAATTTATCCAATAAATAACAAAATCATATAATCCAATAATCATGTTGGTGAATAGTATGCACCAAAATGTGATGATGATGATTTGTCCAACAAAAATGAAATGATAATAATAATGATAATAATAACTATACTAATTCATTAACGGAATTAAATCGCACAGATCGAGCCCCTCCCCCTTGGAGCGCACCCCTGTGCTGACTGTTTTTTTTACAATTGTTTTTGAAGGGTGTGTGGCCAAGCTTGCCAGATTTGGCCATGCCCCACCACAGTACCCGGGCTCTTGATGGCCTTGATAATATATAGGGGAATCAGCCCTGCAAAAATCCCATACCCTGAAAATTGCATGCAAAAAAAATCGCATGAAAGTCTAAATCAAAACATAAGTGCACGCCTCCAAAGTATTAATACAGCAAATGTTGTAAAACTCATAAAATGAGTAAAAAAAAAAGCACCAAGCACTATTTTGAAATAATTTTGTTTAAACACATTAAGAATACAAAAGAAATTGTGTCATTTTACTGAAACATACTACAGAGAAAAATATTCCTTTCTATTTAACTTGCTTTTTTTTTAAATGATGCACTTATCAGAACAATTGCATTTAAAGACCGTTGCCAGGAAAATGAATAGGCTCATGCAGTGCAGTCATGGAGTTTAGCAGATTGATGGAGAGCTGGAGGGTAACTTTAGATGTAATTACTGTATTCTTTAATCCTGCGCATGGCAGTAAAGAACTACCGTTATCTGTGAGGTAGAGCCACTTACAAAGGTGGGAAATTGTACAGCACTTTACTGAGACGGAGCCAAGTCTCTGAACATACTGTTTAATTGAATCTAAACCAAATACCGCTGGAGGTAAACTGTCTTTATAGGGTGATGATCCAATCATGTGTCTCCTTTAGCCACTGCGTTATATGGAAATTATCTCAACCAGTAGGAGAGAAACAAAATTATTTTACCAGTAATAAATGTAAAGCAGAATTTCAGGGGCAGTAGACATTTTTTTTTAATGTTTTGTGAAGTGCTTTTTTTCAATTATTTTTTAATTATACACTGCATTGTGTGAATGAGAGCCTGTCAGAATGTATCAGTGCAATCACAGAGCAGCCTCAGCCAGTTCACCAATGGGAAGAAGGTCAAACTTTTAGTTCTGTCCATCAAGGTGTCCTCACTTCATCCCGTTGAGTTCAGCGCACACATCAGCTTTAATTACAGTGCGTAATTTAATCTCAAAACTGAAAAATCAAAAAGGTTTTTTTCAGTTATTATTTAGATGAACAGATATGATAATTTACCAAATGTAAACAGGATAATCAAACTTTAAATGGCAGAAATTAAACTTGGATGTAATGTACACTGAGCGGCCATCTTGTTATGACCACCAGGTTAGTACTTTGTTGGGCCACCCTTTGCCTTTTTTTTTATTTTTAGTACGGCTTGAACTCTAGCCATGGATTCTATTAACTGTCCCCACAAATCAAAGGGCCCAGACAGTCCCAGGAAAACATACCCCATACCATAGCCTCCACCAGCCTGAAGAGTTGTGATAATGCAAGAATGGTCCATGCTTTGTGCTGATGTCTCTATAGTCTCATCTTTACCATCTGCATGGTGTCATTAAAAACGTGATCCGTCAGACCACTTGAACTATATCCAATCATTTACTGTCTAATTCCAATGTTCCTGAGCAAATTGGAGGCGGTTCACCCTGTTTGCTGCAGATAGCATTGGTGTATGGACAGTCCTACTGCTTCTGTAGCCCATACAATATAATGTGGGGCTTTTGGCTCTTTGGCTTTCATTTCTTATACAGATTAAGACATCCTACGTCGCCATTATCCACGGAATAGCTACTTTGCATAAAATTACCTGGTGGGCATAATAATTTGGCCACTCGGTCTATAAAAATAGACTGAAATAGACTAAAGCAGGTCAGAGGTGATTATTATGTATGATTTTTTAAAAATGTTTTTTCATTTTAAACCTTAGGCCCTCATTCAGAGCCGTACGCTCTGAGCAGAGCGCACGCTCTGAATGAGGGCCGCCCTCCATAAAAATGGAGCATCCTCCTGGACGCTCGTATAGCTGTGGGTCACCACCCACAGCCTATATGAGCGTGCAGTTTGATGGCCGCGATGGTCGTGACCATTGCGACCATCGAAACTGCGAGCCGGAGCCTGCGGTTGAGGTTTTCAACCGCAAGCTCCGGAGTGATTTTGGCTCTATCAGAGCCAAAATCACTCCCACTGACATCACTAGTGATGTCAGTGGGCCGGCTTCTGACGGGAGGTGTTCCCGTGGGAACGCCCCCGTCAGGGAGGCACGCCCCCGGCACGCCCACCAAAGGGGGCGTGCTGTCAATCAACATCGACAGCACGCCCCCTTTGATCAGACACAACGAGCGAAGGACTTTCCTTCGCTCGTCGCGTCTGGCGCATGCGCACGACGGAGCTCCCTCCGTCGTGCGCATGCTCAGTGCAGAACATCGACCCACTTGCGTACAGACAGCCGCTCGCGAGTGGGTCTGAATCAGGGCCTTAGTCTATCAGTATTTTTTACATTTAATATAGTCTATTTTAAATATTTTATACTGTATATTTAAATATTAAGAGTTATTTATACATTACACACATATGTATTATCTCTTTATAGATACTATTTAGTAATTCACATCAATCCTTGCCCCAGTGGAGCTATATTCCCTGCCACACGGACACACACATACACACTAGGGTTATTTTTTGTAAAATTCCAATTAACCTACCAGTATATTTTTGGTTAGTGGGAGGAAACCGGAACACCAAGAAGGAATCAATACAAACATATGGAGAACATGCAAACTCTATACAGATAGGCTCTTGGTGGGTATATACCCCAAAACCTCAGTACTGTGAGGCAGTAATGCTAACCAAAACACCAACTGTGCAATATTTTTTCATATGAGACTGATGATGTGTGACTGGGATGAGGCAATTCTGAGTTCAGTAGCCATACATATTATATTCATGTTTTGTTGACAAATGTTTAAATTCTACAAAAAAGCCTCCAAAACACTCCCCTTCATAGTGTAATATAAATGTTGAAAAATTAAGATTTTAACCTTTTTCCAAATTGTGTGAATTTTGGGACAATTCCATGTCATCATTATCCACTCTACCTTCACATCCTCTTAAGCAAATATTTTTGGAATACAAGGGAATGTTTTTGTTACTTTTTTTCTGGTTTGCAATACCACAAAATGTATAATTTTGGTCTGTTAATTGAGGCTGATGCTTGAATATAGCGATTGAGTCATTTGAAAAATGTATTCCGGAATTTAAATCAAATGTTTCCACGAGAAGGTGGTTCCTTATTACACAGGTTAGTGGAGAAGTTTCAAAGGCATCATTTAAAAATGTGCTCCTTTTTGGAATTTATTGCTGAAGGTTAAACTTTCATATGGAGTAAAAGAGCATGAAGGTGTTTTATCATAATAAACAGATAAACATACTATAAAAAGATATGATTTTTGAGTTCAGTGTTGTCTAAAGTTATTTAAAAAAATAAATAAATCATTGAGTTTATCCATCTATTATTGTAAACTAAATAGCCCACTTTATGGATTTTCTAAATAATGGATTCAACCACATTAGCTTTAAATAACTTTTAGAGACTATTAATATTTCAGTCCATATTTTTAATGAATCTTTTCTTGTGGTACAAAGTGAGATATTTTTGGGGGCGATGTTTACGATTTTCCCAAATCAGACCTGATACGGAATTGCAGTTTGATACACCAAACTGGCTGATTATTTGTTATTTTATGGAAATCTAGTATATATTTTCAAGCGAGCTGACCAATCACATTGAATGACAATGGGAACTCGTGGTCCTCCTTGCTTTCTTTGCCTATAAATTATTGATCTTAAGATTCTAGATTTTTTTTTAGATAAAATTTGGGATTGCACATCTGGTATAGCGTACAGGGATCTTGTGTAGTGTAGGTGCGCCAGTGCGCTGGGACGGCGTTGCATTGGCGTGCATAAATTAGCCACTGCGATACCAGACGCCGCCTGAGTCCTCATAGTGTGCGCTGAAGTAAGCAATTCCTGAGTGAGGTCTGACCTGCCTTAACTGTGCGTGTGGGTCCGATGTTACTCGATGTTACCGATTGTTTAGCTATGTTGCCCAAGTATACAGATGTGAGTAAGGTGAAGTGGGCGTCCTTATGTTAGGCTGCGAGCACAATGCGTATAAGCAGAATAGCGATCCTTGCTGAATCAGGCCCTGAGTCCATATTATTTTTTGAGGTGTTGTGAATGTTCGGTAAAAAGATTACGGGATATATTATAGATATTAATATATCAGCTGCACAAAGGTGTTTAATTTGCAGATTTTTTACCATTTACTCACCTTAGACAGCTTCATCTTTCCTAATTGTCTCAGAGAGAATTCCATTACTAGCGCAAAGGGAATAAAGGGCATCCTTTGCCTACGACGCACTTAATTATAATTTGATGTGATTGGCAATCCGTATTTCTTAGGAAAAACAGAACCAGCCAAGTTTGGTCTGACAGAAGATGTTAAGGAGCCTATTTATTAATATGTCTCCAATTCCTGCGGTCAGTAGAATTCTCTCTTTCCAGTTATCAAAAAATATCACTGATTCAGCTGAACGACACGTAGCTGATCCGGCAGTACTGGATCGGAGCGGTACGATTGTGCGCATGCGTGACCCTGCTTTTAGGCTCCTGTATGAGCAGCTGAACTAAAAGCTCATATTTGGGCTTTAATTCTACTATTTGAAAAAAAAAAAAACTTTTACAAATAGATAAAATTTATATAAAATATGAAATAAATAGATTGAAAATGTCTTTAAAATATGCTTTATTCTAGGATTTATTGCACGTCCATGGTAATTGTTCAATAGATATACCAATGTAATTAAAGGCGCAATCACATAATGATTTTCATTCCAGTTTTGTCACTTTATTAATAGGTTATTCTATAACTCAGTGTTCCTGTTGCAAAATCAAACTGTTGTGGATATAGCTATGGCTGCCATTACTAAAAAAAGGTGTCTTTCTCCAGCAGTTTCAGCATGTTCCCAGGAAAGTATTACATAAAAGTATTACATACCCTCCAACACGACCCCATCCACTGCAAACATAAATTAAGAGGGAAGTCCTGGAGCAGAACATTTTGTACCTGGTGGAATGGGTCATGTTGGAGGGCATGGTATTATCTGATCCTTAGTCTGAGCCAGTCAGTCACCAAGCTCCTCTCTGGTCATGTAATTGCAAAGGAATCAAACCCTGAGGCATATTCTGTGAACTTTTCAAAATGTCTCAGCTCTCTGAATCATACAGTATGTCACGTGACCGTTGTACGTTTCTGACAAGTAGAAAACTGTGAATCATCAATAGAAGCTTTAATTAAAACCTAAAAGACAAAAGCAACAACTCCACATGTCTTCTTACATTTAGCTAGAGTGTTTTATGCAACTTTGATCAGAATTTAAATATATGTTTTCTAAGGTTAACCTGAAGCTGAAATGTACTGCTCCTTTCTTCTGATCATCTCGACTTACATCAGAAAGAATAGTCATTATTTTAATATAGTATAATAATTTTATTAAATATGCCACTGGTTATTGTACTCTATTTATTTTACACTCTCTGTCCTGCAAAATAATAACATCACCATAAGATTTCTTCAGTTCTCCAACTTCTGTATCTTCTAAGTTTTGACCTCAATTTGCAGATCAATAGTGTTTCCAGTGGATATTATTTATTACGTTACCGGTGGATATTTTATAACATGCGGTTATTGGTGAAGAATTATCACGTAATTGAGTACAGATACGCATAACCAGATTTATAAGGTTATATAAACAAACAGCAGTTTATTATCAAAGAACATAACAGAAGTAGAAATACAGTGTATAGGTGCAGCAATACTCAACTTATATGTGGTCAAATCTGTCCTTCATATTTTCATTCATCTTAAGGTTTCCTTCATATTGATAGTGGATGGTCACACTTGCAGACATCTAAGCACATGTAGTGTTCACTCTAGCTCCGGCGGCAGGCAGGGCCCAAAAAGGGGGTGTGGTCATGAAAAGGGGGCGTGTCTATAAGACGCGTCCCCTTTTCGTCATACTTGGGGGCGTGCCCGGTGCTTACGGACATGCCGGGCAGCCCTCAAGCGCTGCAGAAAGGGAGAATAGATGCCGGGCGCATGCGCCCGGCGTCTAGTCTCTGGCGGTGACCGGGTCACCGCATGTTTCTCCACCCGCGGGTGAGAACGGCACCCGCAGGCTGTGAGGGCAGGGCGACTTTGCCCTCCTCCTGGAGGGCAGGGTGCTTTTTGCCCTCCAGAAGGAGGGCAGGGCGCCGCGCCCCGCTAAAACAGCCTAGCGGGAACGCTACACATGTCGTTTCACTGCCTAAGACTAGTGGTTCTCAAACTCGATCCTCAGGACCCCACACACAGGTCACCCAGCAGGTGCACAGGTGTATTCATTAGTTACTGACACATTTTTAAAGATTCACAGGTGGAGCTAATTATTTCACTTGTGATTCTGTGAGGGGAATCGGTATGATTGACCCCTGGCCGGCGGTTCAAATCCCGACAGCGGCTGCCAAAACAGTATGAAAATCCCGATCGTCCCCAGGTAAGTATTCACTAACCTATTCCCCCACCCTAACCCTCCTTTAGGGTGCCTAACCCTAACCTTCACCCCCAGTGCCTAACCCTAATCCCCCCTCTAAGTGCCTAAACCTAACCCCTCCTTCCCCGCTGCCTAAATTTAAGTCCCCCGGGGGTGCCTAACCCTAACCCTCCCTCCCCCTAGCCTAACCCTAACCTACCGGGGGGGTGCCTAACCCTAAGTCCCCCCCGGGAGCCCTAAACCTAACCCCCCCCGCGCAGCTGTCCGCAGCGACGTCCGGCATCACTTTGATCGGGATGCCGGTCTGCCGGCGTCGGTAAAATGACAGGCGTCTAGATGTAGACGCCGGTCATTTAACCCTCGCCGGGATTAAGCAGGCTGTCAGGATTAGGTCCACCGGCTTCCCGACTGCATACCCTGTGAGGAGACCTGCAAAACATGCACTGTTTGGGGTCCTGAGGACCGAGTTTGAGAACCTGTGCCTTAGACAAATCCCCCAATCTTCCTTCTGATGAGTTCTCTTCCTACGACCTCCCTTCAAACAACTTCGCTCCTCATCATTGGGAACCACTGTTCATATACTATCCTTTGTGCTGACCGCACTATTCTGAGCCTATCTCACACTGACCATTCTTGGCATGTGGATGGTCCACACCATATAAGATACTTCTATTACCAACTGTTTCTTATGAGCTCACTGCACCTAGGTCTCTTAATGTCCTGTTTGACCTAATAGTTGCCCATTTCCTAAAAATAAACATTAACAAATACTGCATGGTACATTTGCTGCTTGAGAAATGTAGAAATTCAATTATTAAACCTATGGATACAAATAGTCATAATTAGGTCTAGATAAACTTTATACTTTACCAGAATGTGGGTTATTTGTCACTTTCACATTATATTTTCTAACATTGCTGTACAGTATGTCAGGCCGATATGGCGTTTCATAATGACAAATCGCCTGCATCACTCAGTGTGTCCCGGCGGTTGCGCGCTCCCACGGTTGCTAGGTTTGATGTGTTGCACAGCAAACCTTAGCGATGTTGCTAGCGACCTGTAGTAAGTTAAAGAAGGACGGAACAATGATTGTTCCATCCTTCATTTACTTGTTCAGATGTGGACAAACAATCGCTGTTCAAGGGCATAAGTTCCGATGTCAGATTGAATGCCCATCGCTCCAATGTGTACCCAGCTTAAGCCCAAACATCTAGACAGCTTAGTACAATGTATCAGATCTTTGACATCATACCAAGTTTCACAGAGAGCTAATGTTGCAGTTTTATTTCTATAATAACACCTCTGGCAACCTTCTGTATAGTAGAATTGTTATTACGTTCCACTTGTTCATGTCACTTTTTACTCAGTTATAAATATATTTCTTGGAGCTGATCGCAGCCCTGGACTGTGCTTTTTGCGCTAGGCATATTAAAAATGCATCATTCAATGTTGAGTGCAGCCAACTGTTAATACATATTGTCGTCTTCAGACCAGAGAGATCTCAGTGTTGGAATGCTATAGCTTATATTATAGTCGCTTCATTCCGCACTTAGGGGCCCAGTTATTGATGATCACATTTGTAATGCGATCACCGCACAATATTAGCGCACATGATAACATTGCAGGGTATGATCATATCAGCCGAATGTGTTACTGAGTCCTGCGATATGCTGGGAGGGAAGTGATTGTGTCAGCGGTCTCTTCACTCCTGTGCCAGGACTCCAGCGCATGTGCGTATTTCTGGCTATGCGCCTTAACCCTGTGCCTAAAACTAACTGCAGCCTAACCCTAGCACTAAACGCAGTTTAACCTTAACTCTAACCTTAACCCCAACTGCAGCCTAACCCTAACTGCAGCCTAACCCTAACTGCAGCCTAACCATAACTTTAACCACAGCCTAACACTAAACCTAACTGCAGCCTAACCCTAACTCTAACTGCAGCCTAACTCTAACCTTAACCCTAACCGCAGCCTAACCTTAACCCCAACTGCAGCCTAACCCCAACTGCAGCCTAACCATAACCTTAACCGCAGCCTAACCTTAACCCCAACTGCAGCCTAACTCTAACTGCAGCCTAACCGTAACTTTAACCACAGCCTAACCCTAAACCTAACTGCAGCCTAACCCTAACTCTAACTGCAGCCTAACTCTAACCTTAACCCTAACCGCAGCCTAACCTTAACCCTAACTGCAGCCTAACCCTAACCATAGTGTTACCCTAACCTTAACCGCAGACAAACCCCAAACATAACTGCAGCCTAATCCTAACGCTAAACGCAGTTTAACCTTAACTCTAACCTTAACCCCAACTGCAGCCTAACCCTAACTGCAGCCTAACCGTAACTTTAACCACAGCCTAACCCTAAACCTACCTGCAGCCTAACCCTAACTCTAACTGCAGCCTAACTCTAACCTTAACCCTAACCGCAGCCTAACCTTAACCTCAACTGCAGCCTAACCCCAACCGCAGCCTAACCTTAACCCCAACTGCAGCCTAACTCTAACCCCAACTGCAGCCTAACCGTAACCTTAACCGCATCCTAACCCTAAGCCTAACTGCGGCCTAACCCTAACTCTAAATGCAGCCTAACTCTAACCTTAACCCTAACTCTAACCTTAACCCTAACCGCAGCCTAACCTTAACCCTAACTGCAGCCTAACCCTAACCATAGCCTTACCATAACCTTAACCGCAGCCTAACCCTAAACATAACTGCAGCCTAACCCTAAATGCAATCTAACCCTAGCCTTAACCGCAGCCTAACCCTAACTCTAAATGCAGCCTAACCCTAACTCTAACCTTAACCCTAACCACAGCCTAACCTTAACCCCAACTGCAGCCTTACCCTAACCACAGCCTTACCCTGACCTTAACCACAGCCTAACCCTAAACATAACTGCAGCCTAATTTTAACTGTAAAAGCAGCCTAGCCCTAACTCTAACCTTAACCCTAACCGCAGCCTAACACTAAACCTAACTGCAGCCTAACCCTAATTCTAGTCGTAACTGCAGCCTAACCCTAACTCTAACCCTAACTCTAACCCTAATCGCAGCCTAACCCTAAACCTAACACTAAAATTAACTGATAACATTGTGCCTATCAACATTCACAATGTCAACATTATAAATATGCCGACATTTAGGTGTCAACAATCTTAAAAAACGACATGATGACAGCATACCGAAGATAACATCTTCCGCAATTAACTGGGAGTGCAGCTTTAAATCTACTGTAATGACATTCTAATCACAAGTTATTTTATTTGAATGAAATGGATCTTATCATCAAACCTTGTAAGCGCATAGCGCAGATACCTCTGTGACATGTTTAACCACTGTTGATCTTGCTGGCGGAGCGTTGTTGGGTGACGTGTAGGAGTGCGCAAGGAGAAACAGTTGAGTTATTCTTTTGCAAATTATTTCTTCCTGCTGGATCTCTCTGTAACTAAACTGCCGGAGCTGGAACGTGTGTGATATCAAGGCGCTGCCACAGAATCCGATGAAAGAGACTCGGAGGCCACTGGGAATAGACAGAAAGCCTTTAGTGAGCTAGGCAGATGTCTTTCAGAGGACCTTGCTTTTTGTTATGGACATCAGACACATTTTAAGGAATCACATTATATTTTATACAAAGAATGCGTTACTGATGCTATAAATGGAAATGTAGAGTTTAGCCGACTCTGACTGCCTTGAAGCTTATTTTTTTCTCTCGGTCGTGTCAATCATTTGCAACACAGGAAAATCTAAATCCACGCAGCTCAACCTTTCACTTCGTTTTTTTCCAATTTGTACAGATATATATATATATATATATATATATATATGAAAAGAAGCTCAGATACTACGTACAGTAAAATGTGTAGCTATTGGGTATTCTGCAGGCACAGTCACTGCGTGCCCCCTATTGATGATGTGAGCTTGGCTTGGTATCGCAATAACTGTCAAAGTAGGATACGTGAATAAAACTATGGTGGGAGATTTGTCAAAGCTTCTAAGGAGAACAAGTGGAGACGTTACCAATAGGAACCAATCATAGGCATGAGCAGAAGCCAGCACAAGGGGTGCCGCAGCGGGACCTCCCCCTCCACCAGGTCATAGGTTACCCCCCCCCCTTCGCTACAGGACATAGACTACTCACCTGGGCAGCCAAGCTTATGGAACCAATCAGTATCTAGCTATCATTTATCTAGAACGTTCTATAAATTGATAGCCACAATATGATTGGTTCATGTAGGTAACTTCTCCAAGTGTCTTTATAAGGTTTGATACACCTCCCACTGTTATCTTTTTCCTCTGGAAGATGTTTTCTCAAGGCAACCTAATTCTTTCACCAGCTGCAATTCTAGATGACCCCATGGAATGCAGTAGGGGAGAGCGGCTTTCAATTACACTGGCCAAGGACAGAATAAATCGGACCCCGGAGAGACAAGGAAAGTCCAAGCTGGAGGTGGACATATTTGAGCTTCTGAGAGACAGCGAGTATGAGACAGCAGAGACAAGTAAGATATTTCTCATATTACAATCTGCTACATACGTGATGTACAGTAGCACGTACATATACCTCCAAGGCCATCACTGTCATAGCCTCTAGCATTAGCATTAAGGCTTCTCCTCTGCAGAGGACAGACCCTCCTGCCTTCTCCATACCCACATGCATACACAGATCTGGTCAGAAATGATGGTCACACAGACGGTAGCATGATCTTAATTTATGCTGATGGGATTGCAATGGGGGAGAATAAAAAGGACTGTTGCTAGCGCACATACATGTATGCTTGAGTATGTCTGGAGGCGTGCATGACGCCAATTTCCATTGATGAGATGAGTGATTGCATTATATCCCTCTGAATGTGCCATAATAACACCATGTGCCATAATAACACCAAAGGGGGCGTGCTGTCACTCACCATCGACAGCACGCCCCCTTTGTAGCGAGACCCATAGCGACGGCTTGCCCGTCGCTATCCGGGTCTCGCGCATGCGCACGACGGAGCCGGGTCCGTCGTGCTTATGCGCACTGGCCCAACATCGACCCGCTTGCGAGCGCTCAGCGCTCGCGAGCGGGTCTGAATCAGCAGAAATGTAGCAGAAATCAGGGCTGTAGCAGTCGAACACGTCCTACAAGCTAAATAGAAGTATCACTGGAGCAACGACAGTCCAACCCCCTCGGCCTTGCTCCCTGGACGGCAGTATCGCTCACACTCCCCTTGTTAAGGCCCTGGAAGAAATGATGGCTATCATACTTTCTTACCACAGCTAGTTGTGATTTAGAATGAGCATCTTTATGGATAAGCTTTTGCACTTCATAGATACATTTACGTTAATTCTCAAGCTCCTGCTTACATCACTTTATTGTTAAATCATTATTTTCCACCTACTTACTTGTTTCTTGGCATCTCCGGGATAGCCAAATGAAGAGGTAGAGGTTGGAAGTGCGAGGGGCATTGCTCAGAACATTGTGCCACCATGAAAAGTAATCAATTGCAGTCTGGGCCGTAGCTAGGGTAGTGCGGCCGGTGCCATCGCACAGGGCGCTGTTTGGGCCTGTCAAATTTCTGTTTATTATCATTCTTGCTTGTAGCTTCCCCAGCATCTCCTGGCCTCTCCTATCTCTTCTCTGGCCCTTCTCCATGAAGCCATGGCCCTTTTTTTGGGTGCATTATGTCCCTTTGAAAAATGAGGGGGGGGCGCCAATGCTCTTTCTAGCACAGGGCACCAAAAAGTTAGTTACGGCTCTGATTGCAGTATAGAACAGTGGGCCTGATTCAGACCCGGTCGCAAGCGCTGAGTGTTCGCAACCGGGTCGATGGTGGCCCAGAGCGCATGCGCACGACGGAGCCGGCTCCGTCGTGCGCATGCGCGAGACCCGGATAGCGACGGGCAAGCCATCGCTCCGGGTCTCGCACTAAAGGGGGCGTGCTGTCGATGTTGAGTGACAGCACGCCTCCTTTGGTGGGCGGGCCGAGGGGGTGGCTGCCCAGACGGAGGCGTTTCCATGAGAACGCCTACCGTCTGGGGGCGGCCCCACTGACATCACTTGTTTGAGCCGAAAGCTCTCTGGGGCTTGCGGCAACGAGACCCTACCACAAGGGTCTCGTCACAAGCCCCAGAGAGGGTCTGGTCACCCACAGCTATGCGAGCGGCCAGGAGGCTGTTCTAAAAAAAAAAAGACCGGCCCTGATTCAGAGCGAGCGCTCTGTCAGAGCGACCGGCTCTGAATCAGGCCCAGTGTGTGAGGGTGGGGCCATGGTGACACAATTTACTGTGAATGATATTATAAAGCCCCTACACCGCCCATTACACTGGGGATGTACTAATAACTACTGTTTAGCATGATTGCAGCAGATTCAATAGTTTCATGTTAGGGGCCTAATTCAGACTTGTACGTAAACCGGATGGTTTGCATACAAGTCCAATGGCGGGAGGACTGCGCGTGTGCAGAACGTGTCCGTCTAGATCGTTCGCAGTGCCCCCTAAGCCACAGCTCAGTTGACAGGCTGCTGCCATTTAGGAGTGGGGAGTGGGCAGGGCCAGCCAGCATTCCCCCCAAAAATGTTGGCATGTTGCACCCATTTTCTGAGAGTGCCGAGACCAGGGTCTGCAACTTCTGATGCAGATTATCTGGCCTCGGCTACAGTTCTGAGACAGCCATCTGAGGGTTACTCGGATGGCAATGGTGATCCGATGGATTCAGCTACGCATCAAACAAGCGCGCAGTAGGGTCGTCTATGTACACAAGATGCCCCCTGCTACATAAGCATATGTTAGCATCACCGCTGCGACTGAGGATGCGGCAGCGATGCTAACAGCGTACAACTTTGAGTCATACAGGTGTTTGCCTCATTTATTTTGTGAAGCCATTAAACCTTTTACGATAAGTCACATAAATAAATGTAGCCAGTTTCTTATGACAGTCATATGTATGACAGCGCAAAGGGTGCTTCTTGCCTACAGCACAATACGTAGACAATTTCTGAATTCAGGGGTCTATTTACTAAGCAGTGTTAGGAGAAGTGAAGAGTGAAAAGTGATAAGGTGCCAGCCAATCAGCCCCTAACTGACATGTCACAGGCTGTGTTTGAAAAATGACAGTTGGGATCTGATTGGCTGGCACCTTATCACTTTTCACTTTTCACTTCTCCTAACACTGCTTAGTAAATAGACGCCTCAGTTTACAGATGGAAGTTAGGTTTAAAAATAAATTTTTGGATTTCTCTTCCCTCCATGGAACGGAGAACATAAGGTAAGACATGACCATTGGAAGTTGTTAGAACTTATCTTATTTCCTTGCTACAGTGTGCCAGATCCTTCCCAAAGGAGTTTTGGGGGTGCTGGGCCCATCTTACAGCCCATCGTCCAGTTCCATCATCAGCAACATATGTGGCGAAAAGGAGGTTAGTCCCCACTTATAACAAATACTTTGAGTGTCTTCACCATTCTATCATTGCATGACTTGTTGCTCTTGTATATTTATGTTTTAGCCTATTTTATATATTTTGCTTTTATTTGTCTTCATCCGTTGTGTGACTGTGCCTGTTAAGTGGAACGAAATATCAAACAATTAAAAATGTTATTCTAATCCAGCAAATAATAGGTAGGTATTCATGCATTAGGGGTTATAGTGATGGACACCAGTTCTGTAACCTTTACTAGCTGGGAGCAGCCACGACGGTCTCCCTAGAAATGGCTGGCACTGCATATACTCAGAGCAAAATACATTATTTATGACCTAATTTGAAATGTAAATAAGTAAAGAGGGTTAGGTCTGCTGAGGCATATCTGTGGGCTAATAAAGTAGTTTATAAATTCAGCCCAACTCATTAAATTGGAGTGTGGTCTTGGCTTCCCGGGAAATCTAGCAGAATCCCATGAATTGCTAAACAATATAATTAGTAGACACTGTTTGTCTAGAAAAATGAAAAGGTCAGAAATTATAGCTCATCCTAAGCAGATTCACATTAAAATCTATTTTTCCTTTCAAGATCCACTTTAAAAGTCAATTTACCGTATTTAATATTTATTTTTTTGTTTTGTTTTGCAAGTATTGTCCTTTTTAATACGCTTCCTTTTCAACTGATATCAATAATTGAATTTTCCTTTTTTTGCTGTCCCTCCCATTATTAACATATGACTTCATCCAGCTTTATATGCTAATGAGCAGGCTTCGTTCCCTTACCCATTGATTAGTCTCTGGAGACTGCTTACATCACTTTATGGTTAGATCAGGTATCTGCTTATCTTCTATATGTGTACTTGTAATTTGGCATCTCCATATGGGGAGGTAGAGGTGGGGGCATTGCTCTGAAAATTGTTCCACCATGACCTCGCTATGGAATGTGATCAGTTGCCAGGGTGACACGATTTACTGTGAACAATATCATCAAGCCCCTGGACCGCCCATTACACCGGGGAAGTGGGCTGCATTCAAGAGGATGCGCTACTCTCTACTAGGGAGTGTGGGAGAGTTCCAGAATTTTAGGAGTCTCCCGGACATTTTTGGAGAGTAGGCAAGTACGAACTTATTATTGCCTTCCCATCAATCACCGTAGATTTCAGTTTTTTCTAGTGTTCTCAGACAGATCCTACATTGTAAAGTAAAAAGACATCTACCCTATAAGACAAGCTTGGAGATAGATAAAGTACTTACCAATCAGCTCCTGTCATTTTTCAAACACAGGGGTCTATATACTAAGGGCCGTATTCAATTAGTTTCGCATCCGCGAAAAAGTTATGCCTACCTGACTTTTCGCTTACATCGCGTGTTTCGGGCGCAAAAACTTATCGTGCGCGTCCCCGCTTTTCGCCGTATTCAATTACTAAACAGGCTAAAATGGCAAGCGGCGAATGCAGAACAGACGGAAAATACTGTCAGAATTGGCGAAATCAGTCTGTACCCCCAAAAAAAGATGCACTAACATTGGGGATCAATGTACAAGTGTTCCAATTGCCCTAATAAAATTATTTGGGGTACTGAAGTTGTTTAAAATCCTCTTTATTAGTGTACTTGCAAAAGTAGTGAAGAATGGCATTAAGCAGTATTTCTTGGTGAAAATAAGTAGTCTTGACAAATTTGGGGTACTTGAAAATGGGTACTAGCATATTTTAATGTCTCTAAAGTGAGGTTTTAGAAAAAGTGAAATTTCTCCTGCAAACAAGCACCTGCAATCCCAAAAACACTTGGAGCTGTATTTATTATAATTATTTTTACTAAAATAAAGTGAAAAAGGGTGTTTTCACACCCTTTTCACATTATTTTAGTATCACTTAAAGTTACTAAAGGGCAATTGGAGTAGAATTCATAAAATTCTACTCCAACCCTAATTATCACATATTTTTAATAATCAGATTGCATTTCCCATAATTATAATGGGAAATGTGATCTGTCTGGTAGTTACTAAAAATTGTGAAAAAAATACCAGGGGAAGCCCTGTGATAATAACGCCACCTGGAGGTGGCGTTATCCAGGGTCTTCCCCGGTTACCGGACTCCTGCTCCGCTCTAACGGGCAGAGCAGAGCCCGGAGCTGGCCCCAGTGATCAGCTGTGTGGTCTAAACAGACCGCAAGCTGATCACTGCTAAATATATATATATATATATATATATATATATAGTGAAAAAAAAACAAAACCAAAACTTACCTGAGTCCAGAGACCAGTTATTGGGGCTCCGGAGATGTCCTCCTTCTGGTCAGCTGACTGGGTCCCAGTGCAGGATGGGAGATCAGCTGACCGGAGCCACGGAGGACATCACCGGAGCCCCAATCACCGGAATGTATGGGAGGAGGGGGTCGCGATTGTGGGTGGGGCGGTCTGATCGGGGACTGTTCACAGTATTTTTTGCGAAAAATCCCTGTGATATTGGCTGAATTCGCAATGTTAATTCAGTAGGTAATATCACACTACAATCTGCACTCTAAATGCGGATTGTAGTAAATAGAGCCCTTGGCCCCTTCTTAGAGCATCCCCAGAAGCTTATTTCGCTAGTTTTTTAAGTTGTCCCCCCACTTTTGTCATTTTCGCCCCATATATCAAAGGCGCTTTTTGGGGTGTTCCTGGAATTTTTTATTTCTTTTTTTGGGGTGAATTGTCCTTTAGGGCGGTGTACCAAGGGTTCTGAGAGGTTTCCCAACATCTGCACCCTAAAATATAGATTATACACTTTTTTTCACCTGCTATTCTGTGGAGAAAAAGTTTCGCCTATTTCAGTGCCTTGACTTTCCGCATAGGTGAATACGAAATGGAATTGGATATGGTGATAAATTTTCAGGTTAAATTTTCGCAAAAAAAAATGGCGAAAAACGGCTTTTTGCATCTAATTGCATATAGCCCTAAGTCTTGGAGAGAGATAAAGTACCAACCAATCAGCTCCTGTCACTTTGCAGGCTGTGTTTGAAAAATGACAGTTAGGAGCTGATTGGTTAATACTTAATCTCCATCAACTTTTTCTCTCTCCAAGACTTGGTACATAGATCCCACAGTCTGTAAAGTGACAGTTAGGAGCTGATTGGTTGGTACTTTATCTCTCTCCAAGGCTTAGTGCATCTCCCCCTAAGTCTTTCTGCACAACAAACTAAGGGCTATATTTACAAAACGACATCTATTTGAAGTACTATTTGCTCAGCTTAACAGCAAAAATAGGTCCAGGTTTTATTAATATACAATAGGGAATGATATAGAAAAATGCCAGACGACAGAGCAGACAGTTAAAGCTGCGGCTTAGTAGCATCATTTCACTAGTGTACGAATCACATCCTTCGCGATGAGCTAAATTGCATCATTAGAGCATCTTTCACCTGAAATGCTGATCTTTGCAATTCCATGCACATTGAAGTCTCAGACCTCAGAAGCAATGGGAGGCAAAATCATGTTGATCATCGGGGGCATGATCAAGGAGGTGTAAATGGACAGATTGAAGTGCCACTACTCAAATACGTCATGCCTAGTTGCTTTATTTAGTGTGATATGAAGATAGGCGTCTGGGAATACATTTGTAAAGAGAAAAAAAAACTGCATAAATTGTGGTCAGAGGAAGGAGAAGTGGCAGAGTTTTAAGATACATATGTTCCAAAACAACTCTGTTCACTATATCACATTTGTAGTGTGTCTGTGGTTACTATGGTAACCGCATGGTTCTTGTAGACCTATTAATCATCAGTAATAGCTTAAATCAAAATCCTCAGGAAAAACAACTCCACGGGATAAACTTACTAAAGCCTCAACATCAGACCAATGATGGTGTTGCCCATAGCAATCAGATTTGAGTTATCATTTCTCGGTGCATTCTAGAAAATGATAGACAGAATGAGTGGTTGCTATGGGCATCGCACTCACTTGTCTCTTTTAGAGGCTTTAGTAAATCTACCCCCATGTATCTTCATACGCGCAGTCATTATATTTGTTAAAGAAACCCACCTACAATTTACAGCAGGGTGCGTCAGCTGTTGATGAACTACACATCCCAGCATGCCTTCCAACAGGTTTAGCACGTTCAAATAGCAAAACTTTGGCAGGGCATGCTGGAATGTGTAGTTCTACAACAGCTGGGGGGGCTGCTTATTGCACACCCCTAATTTAGAGAGTATAGTGCCTTTAATTTGTCCTTGATTCCTGTATGATGCTCTCTTTATCTTTTGTATTATATTTAATATTTTAAAGTAACGTTTTTCATTTCATTTTTTTCACACACAGTATGTTTCATTTACTTGACTCAATTTCCCCAACTCTTCTCCACAAACCTTCCCTCATGCCTGTCTCCTTTCTTTGGAAAACTAACTGCATTTTTCATTTCTTTTCTTTTTTTTTTATCAGGTACCACACATAAAAGTCTCCCCTGAGGAATATTTAAGGTTTCAATTTCAGAGATTCACAACTTTGAACCTTCATCCCAGCAACACAGACGTCAGTGCAGCTATAGGCGCACTACTTACTTTCTTCAACAGCACCACTGCCTGTCTTATCTGTGCCAAAGCAGAGTGTAAGTAGTTATCACTACAATAGGCACCACTGACTGTCTTATCTATGCCAAAGCAGAGTGTAAGTAGTTATCACTACAATCGGCACCACTGACTGTCTTATAAAGCAGAGTGTAAGTAGTTATCACTACAATCGGCACCACTGACTGTCTTATCTGTGCCAAAGCAGAGTGTAAGTAGTTATCACTACAGTCGGCACCTCTGACTGTTTTCTCTATGCTAAAGCAGAGTGTAAGTAGTTATCACTACAATCGGCACCAATGACTGTCTTATCTGTGCTAAAGCAGAGTGTAAGTAGTTATCACTACAATCGGCACCACTGACTGTCTTATCTGTGCTAAAGCAGAGTGTAAGTAATTATCACTACAATCGGCACCACTGACTGTCTTATAAAGCAGAGTGTAAGTAGTTATCACTACAATCGGCACCACTGACTGTCTTACCTG
Source organism: Taudactylus pleione (assembly GCA_031769625.1). Lineage (NCBI taxonomy): Eukaryota > Metazoa > Chordata > Amphibia > Anura > Myobatrachidae > Taudactylus > Taudactylus pleione. Next base: position 2,035,088 of record JAUIMM010000847.1, on the reverse strand, counting down.
TGCTAAAGCTGAGTGTAAGTAGTTATCACTACAATCGGCACCTCTGACTGTTTTATCTATGCTAAAGCAGAGTGTAAGTAGTTATCACTACAATCGGCACCACTGACTGTCTTATCTGTGCTAAAGTAGAGTGTAAGTAGTTATCACTACAATCGGCACCTCTGACTGTTTTATCTATGCTAAAGCAGAGTGTAAGTAGTTATCACTACAGTCGGCACCACTGACTGTCTTATCTGTGCTAAAGCAGAGTGTAAGTAGTTATCACTACAATCGGCACCTCTGACTGTCTTACCTGTGCTAAAGCAGAGTGTAAGTAGTTATCACTATAATCGGCACCTCTGACTGTTTTATCTATGCTAAAGCAGTGTAAGTAGTTATCACTACAATCGGCACCACTGACTGTCTTATCTGTGCTAAAGTAGAGTGTAAGTAGTTATCACTACAATCGGCACCTCTGACTGTTTTATCTATGCTAAAGCAGAGTGTAAGTAGTTATCACTACAATCGGCACCACTGACTGTCTTATCTGTGCTAAAGTAGAGTGTAAGTAGTTATCACTACAATCGGCACCACTGACTGTCTTATCTGTGCTAAAGCAGAGCGTAAGTAATTATCACTACAATCGGCACCACTGACTGTCTTATAAAGCAGAGTATAAGTAGTTATCACTACAATCAGCACCACTGACTGTCTTACCTGTGCTAAAGCAGAGTGTAAGTAGTTATCACTACAATCAGCACCACTGACTGTCTTATCTGTGCTAAAGCAGAGTGTAAGTAATTATCACTACAATCGGCACCACTGACTGTCTTATAAAGCAGAGTGTAAGTAGTTATCACTACAATCGGCACCACTGACTGTCTTACCTGTGCTAAAGCAGAGTGTAAGTAGTTATCACTACAATCGGCACCTCTGACTGTTTTATCTGTGCTAAAGCAGAGTGTAAGTAGTTATCACTACAATCGGCACCACTGACTGTCTTATCTGTGCTAAAGCAGAGTGTAAGTAGTTATTACTACAATCGGCACCATTGACTGTCTTATCTGTGCTAAAGCAGAGTGTAAGTAGTTATCACTACAGTCGGCACCACTGACTGTCTTATCTGTGCTAAAGCAGAGTGTAAGTAGTTATCACTACAATCGGCACCTCTGACTGTCTTATCTGTGCTAAAGCAGAGTGTAAGTAGTTATCACTACAATCGGCCCCACTGACTGTCTTATCTGTGCTAAAGCAGAGTGTAAGTAGTTATCACTACAATCGGCACCACTGACTGTCTTATCTGTGCCAAAGTAGAGTGTAAGTAGTTATCACTACAATCGGCATCTCACTGTCTTATCTGTGCTAAAGCAGAGTGTAAGTAGTTATCACTACAATAGGCACCACTGACTGTCTTATCTGTGCTAAAGCTGAGTGTAAGTAGTTATCACTACAATCGGCACCACTGACTGTCTTATCTGTGCTAAAGCAGAGTGTAAGTAATTATCACTACAATCGGCACCACTGACTGTCTTATAAAGCAGAGTGTAAGTAGTTATCACTACAATCGGCACCACTGACTGTCTTACCTGTGCTAAAGCAGAGTGTAAGTAGTTATCACTACAATCGGCACCTCTGACTGTTTTATCTGTGCTAAAGCAGAGTGTAAGTAGTTATCACTACAATCGGCACCACTGACTGTCTTATCTGTGCTAAAGCAGAGTGTAAGTAGTTATTACTACAATCGGCACCATTGACTGTCTTATCTGTGCTAAAGCAGAGTGTAAGTAGTTATCACTACAGTCGGCACCACTGACTGTCTTATAAAGCAGAGTGTAAGTAGTTATCACTACAATCGGCACCACTGACTGTCTTACCTGTGCTAAAGCAGAGTGTAAGTAGTCATCACTACAATCGGCACCTCTGACTGTTTTATCTGTGCTAAAGCAGAGTGTAAGTAGTTATCACTACAATCGGCACCACTGACTGTCTTATCTGTGCTAAAGCAGAGTGTAAGTAGTTATTACTACAATCGGCACCATTGACTGTCTTATCTGTGCTAAAGCAGAGTGTAAGTAGTTATCACTACAGTCGGCACCACTGACTGTCTTATCTGTGCTAAAGCAGAGTGTAAGTAGTTATCACTACAATCGGCACCTCTGACTGTCTTATCTGTGCTAAAGCAGAGTGTAAGTAGTTATCACTACAATCGGCCCCACTGACTGTTTTATCTGTGCCAAAGCAGAGTGTAAGTAGTTATCACTACAATAGGCACCACTGACTGTCTTATCTGTGCTAAAGCTGAGTGTAAGTAGTTATCACTACAATCGGCACCTCTGACTGTTTTATCTGTGCTAAAGCAGAGTGTAAGTAGTTATCACTACAATCGGCACCACTGACTATCTTATCTGTGCTAAAGCAGAGTGTAAGTAGTTATCACTACAATCGGCACCTCTGACTGTTTTATCTGTGCTAAAGCTGAGTGTAAGTAGTTATCACTACAATCGGCATCTCTGACTGTCTTATCTGTGCTAAAGCAGAGTGTAAGTAGTTACCACTACAATCGGCACCACTGTCCAAATTTAGGTGCCACAATGCAAACATCTTCTAAATGAAGGTGCTTACATTTGAGACATTAACATGGTACCTTTAGTCTGATATTATTTGTTAGCCTGCATAGAGGTAATAATTAGTAGTGTGATAAGGGTTATAGTACACTGACAGATGTGTCCACATACTGTATATCTTACTTCCTTGCGCATTAAACAGCCCTTCATGACTCGGCCATGGCATGACTCAGTAGCGCAGAGCGTCTTTTCGTGCGATTTTTTTTACCTTCAAAAGCATCTTATTAGCAAAGTGATGCAAATAGATAGCACAAGCAGCATCTGCTGATAAAATGATGTGCAGCATGCCTATATTCTGTGTGCGACAGTGGCTGTATCTGCATGCAAAATGCTACGTTACAGTGTCAGTGGCTGTATCTGCATGTGAAATGCTATGTTACAGTGTCAGTGGCTGTATCTGCATGTGAAATGCTACGTTACAGTGTCAGTGGCTGTATCTGCATATGAAATGCTACGTTACAGTGTCAGTGGCTGTATCTGCATGTGAAATGCTACGTTACAGTGTCAGTCGCTGTATCTGCATGTGAAATGTTACGTTACAGTGTCAGTGGCTGTATCTGCATGCGTAATGCTACGTTACAGTGTCAGTGGCTGTATCTGCATGCGAAATGCTACGTTACAGTGTCAGTGGCTGTATCTGCATGTGAAATGCTACGTTACAGTGTCAGTGGCTGTATCTGCATGCGTAATGCTATGTTATAGTGTCAGTGGCTGTATCTACATGCAAAATGCTACGTTACAGTGTCAGTGGCTGTATCTGCATGCGTAATGCTATGTTATAGTGTCAGTGGCTGTATCTGTATGCAAAATGCTACGTTACAGTGTCAGTGGCTGTATCTGCATGCGTAATGCTACGTTACAGTGGCAGTGGCTGTATCTGCATGCGTAATGCTACGTTACAGTGTCAGTGGCTGTATCTGCATGCAAAATGCTACGTTACAGTGTCAGTGGCTGTATCTGCATGTGAAATGCTACGTTACAGTGTCAGTCGCTGTATCTACATGCAAAATTCTACGTTACAGTGTCAGTGGCTGTATCTACATGCCAAATGCTACGTTACAGTGTCAGTGGCTGTATCTGCATGTGAAATGTTACGTTACAGTGTCAGTGACTGTATCTGCATGCGTAATGCTACGTTACAGTGTCAGTGGCTGTATCTGCATGCGAAATGCTACGTTACAGTGTCAGTGGCTGTATCTGCATGTGAAATGCTACGTTACAGTGTCAGTGGCTGTATCTGCATGCGTAATGCTATGTTATAGTGTCAGTGGCTGTATCTACATGCAAAATGCTACGTTACAGTGTCAGTGGCTGTATCTGCATGCGTAATGCTATGTTATAGTGTCAGTGGCTGTATCTGTATGCAAAATGCTACGTTACAGTGTCAGTGGCTGTATCTGCATGCGTAATCCTATGTTACAGTGTCAGTGGCTGTATCTGTATGCAAAATGCTATGTTACAGTGTCAGTGGCTGTATCTGCATGCGTAATGCTACGTTACAGTGTCAGTGGCTGTATCTGCATGCGTAATGCTACGTTACAGTGTCAGTGGCTGTATCTGCATGTGAAATGCTACGTTACAGTGTCAGTCGCTGTATCTACATGCAAAATTCTACGTTACAGTGTCAGTGGCTGTATCTACATGCCAAATGCTACGTTACAGTGTCAGTGGCTGTATCTGCATGTGAAATGTTACGTTACAGTGTCAGTGACTGTATCTGCATGCGTAATGCTACGTTACAGTGTCAGTGGCTGTATCTGCATGCGAAATGCTACGTTACAGTGTCAGTGGCTGTATCTGCATGTGAAATGCTACGTTACAGTGTCAGTGGCTGTATCTGCATGCGTAATGCTATGTTATAGTGTCAGTGGCTGTATCTACATGCAAAATGCTATGTTACAGTGTCAGTGGCTGTATCTGCATGCGTAATGCTATGTTATAGTGTCAGTGGCTGTATCTGTATGCAAAATGCTACGTTACAGTGTCAGTGGCTGTATCTGCATGCGTAATGCTATGTTACAGTGTCAGTGGCTGTATCTGTATGCAAAATGCTATGTTACAGTGTCAGTGGCTGTATCTGCATGCGTAATGCTACGTTACAGTGTCAGTGGCTGTATCTGCATGCGTAATGCTACGTTACAGTGTCAGTGGCTGTATCTGCATGCAAAATGCTACGTTACAGTGTCAGTGGCTGTATCTGCATTTGAAATGCTACGTTACAGTGTCAGTCGCTGTATCTACATGCAAAATTCTACGTTACAGTGTCAGTGGCTGTATCTGCATGTGAAATGCTACGTTACAGTGTCAGTGGCTGTATCTGCATGTGAAATGCTACATTACAGTGTCAGTGGCTGTATCTGCATGCGTAATGCTATGTTACAGTGTCAGTGGCTGTATCTGCGTGCGTAATGCTATGTTACAGTGTCAGTGGCTGTATGTGCATGCGTAATGCTATGTTACAGTGTCAGTGGCTGTATCTGCATGCAAAATGCTATGTTATAGTGTCAGTGGCTGTATCTGCATGCAAAATGCTATGTTCACATCACTTTGCGAGTAAAACGCATTTGAAGGTAAAAAGTCACATGAAATGATGCTCGGCGCTACCGAGTCGCACAGCGCTCACGTATTATGTTTAAAGCGACTTGTAGCACACAGAGGTAAGATGTATGTGGATACATCTGTATGCTCACTGCTCTACTGTATGTTTCAAATTAAGACTTCGTTTTGGTGACTGAATTAAGAACTAGATAAATCGCTTATAAGTCTAATAAGTGAATTTTCCATATTTAACCTATGAAAGATTCCATTTGAGGATTTATTGTCCTGAATTTCCTGATCAGTTTGGAAAACTGAGCAGCAAGAAATTCAGTGAAACATAGAAGGTGATTTACCAACATGGTGAAAATGTGATGTCACTAGTCTCAGCAACCAATCAGACACTTGTTTTCACTAATCAGTCTTTGTCTAGATTCACCAAAGCTAATTGCTGATTAGTTGCTGAGAAAGAGAGAGAGAGAGAGAGAGAGAGAGAGAGAGAGAGAGAGGGTTCATGTTTGACTATATACGGTATAACAGTACAAAATATTAGTGATGAGCGGTTCGGATTCTGAGGAATCCGAACCGCTCCGAAAAGGTGGAATCCGAGTCCACCCGAACGCAAGTTCGGGTGTTCCCGTCTGACTCGGATTCCACCTCGAGGCCGAACATCACCCGGCCGGCGTCGGATTCTCGCGAGACCTTGCGAGAGCCGGGTGACGTTCGGCCTCTATAAAAGGTGCGGCGCCCGGCTGTCGGTGCCATTTCGCATGACTGTATCAGACGGAACGGTCACGCTTAGTTAGTGATAGAGAGGGGAAAAGTGAGACTAGAGTTAGATTACAATTAGAGAGAGTAGTTCTACTTCTTGCCACTGTGTGCTCCATGACTGGGCTTAGCCCACTGTGTGTATATTATACAAGCTCCGTGACTGGACTTAGCCCACTGTGTGTATATTATACAAGCTCTGTGACTGGACTTAGCCAACTGTGTTCACTGTGTATTATACAAGCTCCGTGACTGGAACTTAGCCCACTGAGTGTATTATTTATATTATACAAGCTCCGTGACTGGGCTTAGCCCACTGAGTGTATTATTTATATTATACAAGCTCCGTGACTGGACTTAGCCCACTGAGTGTATTATACAAGCTCCGTGACTGGACTTAGCCCACTGAGTGTATTATACAAGCTCCGTGACTGGGCTTAGCCCACTGTGTGTATTATACAAGATCCGTGACTGGACTTAGCCAACTGTGTGTATTATACAAGGTCCGTGACTGGGCTTAGCCCACTGTGTGTATAATACAAGGTCCGTGACTGGGCTTAGCCCACTGTGTGTATTATACAGGCTCCGTGACTGGACTTAGCCCACTGTGTGTATTATACAAGTTTCGTGACTGGACTTAGCCCACTGTGTGTATTATACAAGCTCCGTGACTGGGCTTAGCCCACTGTGTGTATAATACAAGGTCCGTGACTGGGCTTAGCCCACTGTGTGTATTATACAGGCTCCGTGACTGGACTTAGCCCACTGTGTGTATTATACAAGTTCCGTGACTGGACTTAGCGCACTGTGTGTATTATACAAGGTCCGTGACTGGGCTTAGCCCACTGTGTGTATAATACAAGGTCCGTGACTGGACTTAGCCCACTGTGTGTATTATACAAGCTCCGTGACTGGGCTTAGCCCACTGTGTGTATAATACAAGCTCCGTGAAAGGGCATAAGCCCAGTGAGTGCATACAAGCTCCGTGAAAGGGCATAGCCCACTGTATCTATTCTACAAGCTCCGTGACAGGGCATAAGCCCAGTGAGTGCATACAAGCTCCGTGACTGGGCATAAGCCCACTGAGTGTATTATACAAGCTCCGTGACAGGGCATAAGCCCACTGAGTGTATTATACAAGCTCCGTGAAGGGGCATAGCCCACTGAGTGTATTATACAAGCTCCGTGACTGGGCATAAGCCCACTGAGTGTATTATACAAGCTCCGTGACTGGGCATAAGCGCACTGTGTGTATACAAGCACTATGTCTCCTTGGGATGTAGCTGTGACTCTGCTGGCCATACCCCACTGACTGGGTGGGTGGGTCCAAGGACAATTCCATCTTGAACTACCTTTCATTTCTGCCACTGCTGTGTGGCATAGTTTCATAGATGTGCTTTAAACTGTGGTGTCTGTGCCACTGCGCCGCTGCTCTGACGCTTGGTAACCAGTCAGCTCACTGCAACCTTTGGCCAATAATGGTGAAAACAATAATTTAATCTGTGAGGTGGTCTAAATTGACTGTAAATGACTGGAAATTAATGTTATTGAGGTAAATAATACTCTAGGAAGAAAAAAAAGCCAGATTTATGTGATTTTAGCTTTTTTTGCGTATTTTGGCAAAATATGCAAATCCAAATCCAGTCACCGCAGTTTGGCAAATCCAAATCCAAAACCGGACTATGAATTAGAACCAAATCCAAATCCAGCAAAAATGGTCCGGCGCACATCCCTACAAAATATACATACACATAGTGGGAAGGCAAAGCCTGCTAAAATGGTCGTAAATTATATGGCATTAAAACCAAAACATCTATTAGCTATATAATTTAGAATACATTTCACACCTTGATTCCTGGCTGATTAAGTACTGTACAATAATAAACTTTGGAATTCTGCCAGCATTATAATGAAAATGAATACATCACTTTGCAGCGTTTAAACAGAAAGGGATAATGAGTTCAGTGGCGATGCCAGTTCGATGCTTAGAATAGCGTAAGGAAGAAAAATAACATTATTCATATTAACATTGCCTAAAGACATTGTCTGTAAGCAAGGCTATTATTAATAATAACAGCTTCATTCATTTTATTGATAATGTAAAACATTTTTCTTGTAAACTGGTTAAAGAACGCTTAGCTGATCATAATTCTCAGAGCTCAGTGACAGTAGGCATGTGTGAAAGAGGTTAGGTCGCTATTTTGACTAGTGGGTGTGAATATCAATATAAGAATCTGTATAACATTTTCTCTTGAGGATGGGGGGTTGGGGGCAGGGACGTGCAGGGGAGGCAGAGCCTCCCCTGTAATACTCCTGAGATTTGAAATGAAAATGAATAGAATAATACAAAGAAGATATTTATAAACTTAGAAACATTGTTGTTTATTATAATAATTTTTCTAGTTAAGTTATCACTCACCAGCTTTGTGGAGCTCCCTGGGACTGCAGGGAGACGAGAGATGAGGAAGCAACAGCTCAGCCTCACTTCCGCTTACAGAGCTGGGGGCAGGGCCACACCACGGGCAGTAAGCTGCACAGAAAGAGAGCTAATAGAGGCATGCCTCTGAGTAAGGGGGGGCATGTCTTCAGCACTGATGGACACCTTGGATGTGTCATGTGACCAGGAAGTGCACTGTAGATCAGAGATCGGAGCTCAGTCAACAGCAGCAAGAGAAGACACAGTGATGCAGGTAGGAGATTCAAAGAATACTGAAGCTTTGTGTAGTGAGGGGAGAGTTACAGTGAATAGGGGATGAGACAGGCTCCCAGCACTCAGACCCATCTCCATGTGTGCCTCCCCAGCCATTCACCTCATGGCACATCACGGGTTGGGGAGGGGGGATATTTTGCATATAATATAAACATGTTTGGAAGAAATATTCATACTGTTTTACACAATAACATTTATTGCATTATAATGTCACATTTTGTAAATTTTAAGTGATTATAAGTGAAGTAATTATGTTTGTAACGTATAGGTGTTAGATAATTGCACGACCTTTAGAAACAAAACTCTATTCATATGAAGCACAATAGTGATATCTGCAGGCTGATACAGCAATCCATGAAAAAAAAAATATAAAAAAAAATAAAATATAAGAAATTATAAATGTGCTACTTATACAATGTGTACACAGATACACTTACTATAACACACTCACAAATATATGTGGGATATTCATGAAAGCTTGGAGAGAGATAAAATTGTGAAAGATAAAGCACAAACCAATTGGATCCTAACTGACATTTTTTAAACTTTTAGAGCTGTAAAGTGACAGGAGCAGATTGGTTAGTACTTTGGGGTCTATGTACTAAGCCTTGAAGAGAGATAAAGTACCAACCAATCAGCTCCTAGCTGTAATTTTTCAAACACAGCCTGTAAAGTGACAGTCAGAAGCTGATTGGTTGGTACTTTATCTCCGTCCACTTTATCTCTCTCCAAGGTTTAGTACATAGACTCTTTAATCTCTCACAATTTTATCTCTCCAAGCTTTCATGAATACTCCTCATAGTTAGATATATAGAGGGGTATTCAGTTAGGTGCGAGTTTGGTCCCACGAGGTGAAATCACTGCAAATTCACCTTGTGAATTATACCCCTTTTACACCGGAGCTAAAACCCGGGTTTTTGAAGGGTTAACCCGGGCAGCTCCCTGGTGTAAAAGGGCAGAGGGTTGGATCGCCGGGTCGAGTGACCCGGCAATCCAACCCAGGTAACTGGCAGGGTTTAACACGGGCGTAGCCCGTGAAACCCTGCTATGGGAACAGCGCACTCCGGGTCAAGAAGACCGGGAGTGCGCTGCTAGCCGGCCGATTGGTCCGGCTTCAGTGGCGCTTGGAGATGACGTAATCTCCAAGCGTCCACTTTCACTCCGCAAAAGCCGGGTCTATGCAGACCCGACTGTGGTGTGAGCGGCGCTGACTCGGGAATATACCGAGTCAGCGCCGGCAAAATTCCGGGTCTGATCCGGATAGGAACTTTGTTCCAACTCCGGGTCAGACCCGGAATTTAGGTGGAAAAGGGGTATAACATTTGCAATTCAATTCCAAACTGCAATTCTTTTTCAGAGTAAATTTGCCTGTTTTGTTCACACCTCCCTGAGCAGGTGAAAAGGTAGGGAAAATCTGTATTTCAATGTAAAAATGTAGGGACTTGCTTTAGAACCCCCTATTGACTAATTAGGTATTTGGAATTTTTCAATTAGCTTAATTGGGCCAATAATATTAATTACATGTCATTTTTGGGTTGAAAAATAAATAAATGGCCTATAATTACCCCAAAATAAGCATTTTAGCTAATAAATGCACCCCAAATTTAATGACAGTGTTTGTTTCAATGAAAAAGAATTGTTTTCTATCATTTTTTTTTACATTTTTAAAAAAATTACCCCAAAAGCATCTTTTTTTCTACTTTTTTTTGCATTTTCTGTTTCATTCCTTTGTAATTAAACAATATTCTACAGCTTTTTACATTTAGACTACTTTTAAAAAAATGCACAAATCAGCCATTTGACACCTTTTTTTAAAGCATACAGTACTGTTCTTATGGCCGCTATCAGTCTTCTACATGATTCTGCTAACAAGTTTTTGCTTTTTTAGGGTCCAGGATGGTCTCCCCACTTTTCCATGCTATTTTCCTTGTGCACTTTTTGGGCAAAATTCAGACGCTCTCACTGCCAGTAGTGCAAATTGGCATTTTTATTATTTTAAATTGAATTGTGCATATCTCGGGTGCACGCACAAGGGCAAAGTGTGTGAATTATAAGGTGAAGTGTGCAAGTTTTTCGCCTATTGCAAACTCTCACCTAATTAAATTACCCCCAAAATCGGTATGTTATCAATACAGTACTTATGGTGAAATGTGTATTTGATCTAATTTAAACATTTTTTTTTACTTTAGTATACTCCCTCTCTGTACTTTATAATTTCTGTCACTTTTTAATCAGATATTGTGGAACATAAAAGAGGAAAGTCACAATAACGATGTTATATTAAAAATGACTGAATATAGTATTATTGTGTTCTGTTTGTAATTGTAATCGCTGACTTACTTACTACGCCTAAATTTCTGTATTGCAATTTGACATGTACAAATAAGTAACATCCATAGTGCATAACAATAATGGCTACTTGTATTAAATATAATAAGCACAGTAATTGCTGCCTTCTGTTGTGTAGGCTGTATTCTGTTTATTTGACCTGATAAATATTTTTTACCACTGTGAAAAAGACTTCCAATTCTGGACTTTTAAGTTTAGTATCAGAATTGTGTAATCCAGAGCTGGGTACACACTAGGACGACGGATCGGCCATATTGGCCAATAAATACCCAGCATAAAAGTCAAAATTGTATCCTAAACATTTTTGGGAGTCTTTTGTTTTGTATTGGCTCCAAAATCTGCAGTTGTTTGACAAAAATAATGTTTTTGTTTTGTCCTGTTATTTGTCTTGTGATCTGGGACCACCATCAAAAACCATGGGACCTAGGACAACTTGTAAAAACATGCCCAAATCATTTCCCATTGTCTTGCCCACTGTACACAGTAAACATTCATGGACAACCACCACCTTACAGTTCCAATCAATTTAGTATCTGCCGATGCCCTGACTTCGATATTGAACCTCATCCCAAATTACATAGGAATATCATGGGCAGTTCTCTGCCTTCATATGATTCTTCAACATAAATATAGACTTATGGTGGTACATTTTGTTTCTGCCATCCTCAAAAAACCCTTCTGGAGAATGACAATCTGTCAAACTACGGTCCAATTTTTCCCTTTGTCTCCAAAACTCCAGAGGCTTTTCTACACCCTCTTCTTCTCCTTTGTCTCAACTATCCCCTTTCTGTACCCTCTCCAGTCCAGACTTTGTCTCCTTTTTTGACAGAAACCACTCTGACCATCTCTGTTAAATCCAAGGGTCACTCCCCTGTCCTCATCCCTCTTGACCTATTTATATCCTTTGACAACCCACTTCTTCTCTGCCCTCTTCCTCACACAGCCTTAGTGACTCTCTTGCTTTTCTGCTACCTCTCCAAACAATCCATCTCCATCATAGCCTCTAGTCTCTCCCTTCTCTCACTCCCTTTAAGTGTCCTCAAGCTCAATCCTAGGTCTAATACACTTTTCACTCTACATTTCCTTACTTGGAGGGGTATTCAATATGGGTGTTTTTTGCGTTAATATCGCACTTTTTATCGTTTTTGCGTTAATATCACAATATCACTTGTTTTAGTTTTACACTGTATTCAATATCAAAGACTTATCGCAGTTTTGAAAAGTCTTTGATAAAAAACGGTGATAACTTTTCACCATTGAATAGGTGTCGAAAAAAAGTGCAGAATTGGGGTTTAGGGGTGCAGGCTTAAAAAAATAGCCTGCACCCCTGAGATTGACATTTAAAAAAGAACTGTGTCAAAAAAAGTTTTAAAAAAAAATAGGGACACCCCAAAAAATTAATAAAAAAAATGGGGTGCAAGAAAAAAAATGGGAAAAAATTGTTAGACAATAGGGAAATAGGTTCAGGGCTATTCTGCATGTATGCGGCAGGTGTTTTCTAGAATAGAATTATAGCGGCAGGTGCACAAATGCAGAATTTAAAAAAAATTACTTTAGGGACACCAAAATATGCTAGTATCCATTTTCATGTACCCCAAATTTGATGGGACCACTTAAAAAAACGAAAAAAATAACCTAAGTGCTCTTCTGCATCACTTCTTCAATGTCGGAAAAAAAACACCTGCTGCGGCTATTTAAATCCCTGACTTTCAATTAAAGGCTAAAACGGGGGTACCCATAGTGTTCCCCCATGTTTTTACAACTTTAGGGGGGTCTTACAATTATTTTCAGGAAAACTTCATAACTTTACGCAAATCCAACTTCGGAGTTTCCCGTTTTCGTTAATTTTATTTTGAATACGGGGATAAGCGGGAGCACGCACCATACCTGAACGCAGAAAAAAAAACTCCGATATGAAACGTTAACTTCGGCAGTGAAGTTAACGTTTCATATTGAATACCCCTCTTGGTAAATCAGCTCTTTCAGTTTACAGTGCCATCTTTATACTGATGATACCCAAGTCTACCTGTCCTCCCCTGACCGCTCTGCTTCCAACCTCTCTTTTAAACCATGTGTCTAATACTGAGATTTTTGTCTTCCATCCTTCTTGTGTCTCTACCCAACTCCTCCTCACTGTTAACAGCACCACCAACTCTTCTATTCTCTCTCATTCACTCCATGCATTCAGTTACTTACCCACTCATGTTGGTTCCATTACTGGAATTTCACCAAAACCCGGCACTTTCTCTAACACAATGCTACCAAAACACCTGTCCTGTCCCTCATTTTGACTTTTGGAACCTCCTTCCCATCAACTGCCTCTCTCCTCTTCAATCTGTCATTAACGTTGCTGCTAGACGTATCTTTCTTTCATGCCACTAAGTCTTTGCCTCCTTCCTCTGCCAATCCCTCCAACGACTCATTGTCTCCTAGAGAATCCATTTAAACTCCTCACCATCACCTACAAAACTCTTACACTCTCCTCTTCCCCCTGTTTCTTTTACCACATTTCCTTCCCTCCCTCCATCCCTCTCTGGTCAGCCAGTGACTGCTGCCTCTCCTCCCCTCTGATTACCACTTCTCACTTCTGCCTCCAAGACTTTTCCTTTATGATGCTCATCTGTGGAATGTTCTCACTTACTCTATCAGACTCCCAGAGAGCTGCCCTGAGCATCATTAGGATGTGCTGGGAGCTCAAGTTCGTAGTTTCTGTGGCGTGGCCCCCTGTATCTGACATCATGACATCACGTGCGGGAGACAAAGCTGGTCCCAGGCATATTATCACCCTGCTACATCTCTGCCTCAAAACTCACATATCCACCACAGTCTACCAGACCTCTGCCTGATTTGTTCCTTCTGATCTATATCCTTACCTCCTTGTATCTAACTAACACCTCCACTCCTTTCCCTTTCCTTTTAGAATGTAAGCTCTCACAAGCAGGGCCCTCCCTCTTCTTGTTTCATCCCTCCTGTTAGCTCACTAACGTAGCCGAAATTAAACATGTAATTTTGTATATGTATAATTGTTACCCTATTTTGTATCTTTGCTCTGTGTGATGCTCTGAAAGTTTGTTGGCAACTTATAAACAAATAGATGGCAATGAAAAATGTAATTTTAAAGAAGTACAAATTATAGCAACCTGAGAAAAACAGTAGGGTTGAGGACGACACTCTTGACGGTGGTCCTTGGAAGCAGTGTAGTTCCTTTTTTCTGTTGGAAATTGCTGGGGATGTTTTTGTTTTTTATCTGGTTACCTCACAGTTTAATCTGAAGCCAACAAAAGGTGCAGCTGTTAGCTGAAAGCCAGAGGCCGTACAGGGCAGAGTAACCAGGCCAGAAGAGGTCCCTGTGATTTTGGTGTGGGTAGCAGAGGCTAGTGACAGATGTGATGGGAGGAGGCTGCTTGACAAGTGATAATTCCGTATGATCTCTGCCTTACCTCTTCCATTAGTGTATCTCTCACCCTCTCCCATTAAAGTCTCTTTTTGGCTCTTCCCCATGATGAGGCTGGGGACAGCTGTCCCTATTGCCCGCTACATAGTCCTGAGAAATAGTACATAATACCTGTGCTTTTTTCTGTGTGCATGTGTATGTGTTTGTCTATATATTTATCAATTTATCAGAAATTGCCAACCTTTTTTATTTATTTATTTTATTTTTACCTATTAGTTTAAAATAGTTTAGCTAATCTTTTTAGGAACATACGACAAACTGTGTTACTGTCTGATTATATATTATAAATATTAACTATATTATATATAGTTAAAGATCGATCTGTCATTGGCACATGTGGAACAATTGGGTGACTCCAGTGGAGTATGCCTCCAATTGCCTCTCATACGTTTCTCCATCTCCTCTGTTAGCTGCCACGGCTTTTCTTTCAACGATAGCAGCACAGAACGAGTAATGCAAGTAGTTACTATGTGCATAGTGAAAGGTGCCCAACCTGTACACGGTTGTGGACATTCAAGACGCCAATTTAGCCAATTAATCAAATCAACTCTAAATAAACCTTAGTTTAAAAAAAGCCCCATCAATACTTGCAAATACTTTAATGGAATCATGCAATACGCAATTTTCATTGGTAAAAAAAGATGGTATATTAAAATTTGCAAAATGGAATTAGAGTTAACGTATTTTATCAAAACATTTAATATAAATGTATGCATATCCCGGGGTCTCCTAAATTATTTAAATAATTTTTCATTGGTTACTCATTGACATTGTTTATCAAGTTTTCCAATGTCATGTTCATTATAATGATTCTAATATAAATAAAAAATAAAAAAGTAAATATTTATGTATTCATAAAATCATTATAAAATTTAAAAAATTAAGCACGATGGCATACTCTGAGATAAAACACCAACCTGCATGACTGGCCCATTAGTATAAATTAGTTTACAAAAAAACAAAAAAAAACTTTTGCATGTACTGGAAATAAGTGAGTAAATCCATATTATTTAATAGGCACAGATTACTTCTTCAATTTTTCACTGAGCCTACAAGCAAACATAAGGCATAGAGATGGGGTCAAATGTGGTCATGTAATATTTCAACTCTTTATAGCTAAATTATACATTGATTATGTCTAGAACTCCATCTCTTGCCAATACATCACAACCTATTTTTCATTTGGACAGGGCACCTTGAGGACTTCTACAATTTAAAGAAAATAAATGGATTTCAGATGTGATTCGATTACATTCCCCTGATGGTAGGTTCATACACATTTTCAATGTTTTTCGTAATCAGCAGGTACTAGTGCCATTGTTTAATAAGAGTTTAATGGCAGCCTCCCTCACTTGGATTGGCATAGAGCAGATGTCCTTTGGATATTTATATGGTGGTATCCCCTCCCATATAATAACAACAATTATCAATAAGTCATTTGTGTTATACAATCTAGCACTACTGCTATCTGAGATATATGCAAACTAAGTAAGCTGCATATACATGAAATTATTAGAAGGATCGGGGGATTCTACAGGCTTGACCACAAACTTTAACATAGTCTATTTATGTCAGCACAATGTCACTACCATCATTACCATAACCAACAAATAATATAGCTTTCCTCTCATATCTTTAGAAGAGAGCCATTTAATTTTGCAACCGCTTAAATACAGGTCAAACTTTATTTTTTAATTTTAATTTTTAAATTAGCTTCCCTTGTAATACATTTTTAAAATGACCCTGGAGCTTCTTTACTTATTCCCATTCTATGTGATATAATCTTCTTAAATTGACCACTTACTTGAAAACTTGTAATATTCCTAAATAATTAAATAATATGTAATTAAATAATGTAGTAATTATTAATCAATCTTATTAAATCATTTAAAATGCCAGAGTGGTAGAAATTAAAATTAAATAAGTAAACTGATTCCAAAAGAGTGAGAAAGCATATCATGAATACTATTATTATGTCTAAACATCGACACAGTGTAAAATAAAAAAAATAAAAAATGTTTGAACAGTTTGTTGAGTTGTTTACATAAAGAGCAAATAAAGACCCTATTTGACATTGATACATATCAATTATTAATGAGGTGAATAATATGCATGAGATATCTGATGGGTTTATATATTTAGCTAAGCATGTCCCTTTGGTTTATTTTCTTTTAACTATTTTGCAGCAGATTGCAATGCCAGGAGTGATGGAACTGTCAAGCACTGATTGACAGGCTTTCTCGGCATAAATGCACTGGGTGGATTTATAAAGGGGCAGGGGAAGTGATGTCACAGCAGCTTAAGTGACTTACATTTAAGGTTTATTTGTAGAATTAGTATTTATTGAGTTCCAAACAAGAACAGGAGTACAAGTAAGTTTTAAGTTTTTTAATCTGTAGTTGATCCCATTAGGTCTCTGGACCTTATTCAGAGTCGGGCGCAAGCGCCGATACGCTCGTAACCGATTCGATGGTTAGTCCTGCGCGCGCGCAGTGAGCGCAGCGGCCGCAGTGCGCGTGCGCAAGCCCCGGAGCGACAGAGAAACTCTGTCGCTCCGGAACTCGTTACCAAAGGGGCGGCTGTCGATGTTGATCGACAGCTTGCCCCGTTTGGTAGGCAGGCCTGGGGGGTGGTTTCCAAAACGGAGGCGTTCCTTAACGAACACCTACTGTTTTGTGGGCAGACGCACTGACATCATCAGTGTTGTCAGTGGGGAGCTTCCTGCTCCATCAGAGCAGAAAGCTCCCTGGGGCTTACGAGTGCCCAGACCCAACCTTAGGGTCTGGTCGTGAGCCCTGATGGTTGCGATGGTGATCACCATCGCGACCATCAACCTGGTCGGTCGTTAAGCTGTGGGTGGTAACCCACAGCTTAATGATCGACAAGGAGGCGGTCGTTCAGGATGCAAGCGGCCGTCCTGATTCAGTGCGACCGCTTGCAACTAACAACCGCCTCTGAATGAGGTCCTCTGTCCTGACATTTAGGGAGGGGCATCATCTGCCTAAGGCAGTGGCGAGGTAATACATTTTAACAGTTTTACAGTGGGACAAGTTAATGCAGTATAATACATTTAAATTGTTTGGTTTATTCCAAAAAATGTTGGGGTGTAGTTTATTATTTGATATCGGGTCTGTGGTTTCGGCATATCATGATCCACTGACCACAGAGTTTGCTCTGTACTGTTATAGTTTCTATGATTGGTGAAAGAGCAAAAACGTGGTTTGGTTATTTCTGATTTGGTTGAAATAATCCTTCTCTATAATACACACTGTAACCATAAAACTTACTTTGGAAGATTAATCATTTCCTAGGAAGCAGAAATGCTGCAGAAATACTTTTTGGTCTAGAATGTCATTTACAATGGAGTACTGATGCACATAAAACACAAGCAGATCACACCACACAGTAAAGGTAAAAAAATTACATTTGTATAGTAATTCTAATTTAGGTCTGGAACAGGTAATCTGCATAATTATAACACCCTTGTGGGCAGCTGTCATGCAGTTGATTAATTATTGATTACATTTAAATTCATTCCATGAAGTCACGGGAGCAGGTGAAGAGACCCCCACCTCTCATTATATGCAGTTTATATATACTACAGAATATGTGTATTTCATGATCCCTATGATTTTAGTAGGTTACAATACTGCAGCATGCACATAGTGGTTGTGACTATTACAGGTCAATTTGCCAGCCTGAAAAATATTTGTATGCATGTTATTAAGCAATAACCATTAAGCAGGTAATGAGAGAAGACACAGGGGTAGGGCTCACTGGAACGTTAATTAAGGCTTACAGTTTCAATGCCTCTGGTTTGGTGATTTATAGGGTTTATTCATGCAAGAAGGTTATATTTTTACTGACTTTTTTGCTTACTGACAAATGACATTGACTAATGGTACATGAGTGGACTGTAACTGGAATGTGTGGACGGGCACATTGGCCAAACTGAATGAATGTCTTGGCTTTGCGATTTTGTTTCATTTGTAATTTTCTGTCATCATAAAAATTCCAGGATATCTATAACTAAACCAGGTTTGTTTCGGCTGTACACATTGCTAATTATATTAGCACTGTTTAAGGCCGTTTGGTGGGGCCTTCGAAAACTTGTTGCCTTGTTTTTGTGTTCCACTTCTGTGTAGTCTATACCAGAGTTTCCTAACTGCTGTTGTGAGCAGTTCCCAGTCTGATACCATCTAAGTCCACTGCTCAGCCTCAAGTTACCTGTTACTATACCACATCCCAGTGAGTCCCAACGCTTCTGTGATCTTCGGTTCTAGCTGAGTGCTCCCAGTCTCCTATTGGTTCCGGCATTCAGTCCTGCGCTCAACTCCAAGTTGCCTGTCACTACACCACATTCCATTGTGTTCCAGAGCACCTGAGTCCGGTTTTAGCTGAGTACTTATTCTCTTCTTGCTTCCAGTATTCAGTCCTGCGCTCAGCTCCAAGTTGCCTGTTACTACACATTCCATTGTGTTCCAGAGCACCTGAGTTCTCCAATTCTAGCTGAGTACTTCCAGTCTCCTATTACTTTCAGTACTCAGTTCAGTGCTCAGCTTTAACTATCCTGTTGCTCCATACATTCAGTTCAGTGTTCAGCTTTAACTATCCTGTTGCTCCATACATTCAGTCCAGTGCTCAGCTTTACATCTCCTGTAGCTTTCAGCATTCAGTCCGTTGTCCTGCAGTCCTAACTACCATACACTAGTGTGCATCTCTGCCTGCAACGTGCAATTCCTGCAACTGTGCAATATCACTACAGACTGCTTACCTAAAGCTGGCCATACACGCTACAATTATCGGGGCGATCCGCCCGATATCCGCGGATCACCCCGATAATTGTAACGTGTGGGGGGGTGACCAAGGGTTAAATATTGCTCGGTCGGGCATGCCGGATTGTCCAGCATGCCCGTTCGATGCGATATTCATGGGGTAAACTGCCCATGGAAGGAACAGGGAAATGTCTCATCCCCCGGGGGCGGAGCGCAGATGGGCTAATACACTGTGAGATATCTCAGGCATTTTACCTGGCCGTGTATGCCCAGCTTTAGTGCTGTATAATCCATTGCCACAGTCTACATATAGCAGTGTGCAGCTCAGCTACTATCTGCTGTTACCAGCGTGCAGTACCTATTATAGCCAGCAGGTTCCAGTGTGCACCATATCTCCATCTGCAGAATGCACATATCCCTATTGTGTACTATATTGACTGTTCTATAGCAATCACTACCTTTCTTCCCATGTACAAGGCTTCAATTAGTGTTGCCACATTGCAGGGTAGCATACTAGCTCTTCAGTCTAGTATTATCTCCTTCCTATCCAGTTTGTCCTGAAGGTAGAACTGATTGAGGAAGAGCCCCATACTACCACCTTACTTCACTAAAGCTGGCCACACACTAGACCAACTTTCATCCAACCATCCAACTTGTTGATTGGTTGGAATGAAAATCTGGTAAGGTATGGGAGTAAATGATGATCTGCGCGCACGGTGCAGCTGTGTCACAGAAACACAGTCTGCCCGCGGCACGCATGGTCGCAGCTGAGGCGCCCTCCACTAGGTGGCGCCTTACTCAGCTGCGTACCATGCGTAATGGTAGAGCCGGCCCTGATACCATTCTAATATGTAGACAGCAATGTTAATTGTAGAGTTTATGAGGATTATTTAAACATGCACTGTTCCCTGAGGACTGGAGTTGGAAAAACATTGATCTAAATGATGTCATTTAAATACCCAAAACCTTTACTTGTCTGAGGGGTCTATTTACTAAGCTTTGCTAGGAGATAAAGTGAACGGTGATAAGGTACCAGCCAATCAGCTCCTCACTGCCATCTCACAGGCTGTGTTTGAAAAATGGCAGTTAGGAGCTGATAGGCTGGCACCTTATCACCGTTCACTTTATCTCCTAACAAAGCTTAGTAAATAGACCCCTTAACCTATTCCTTAAAGCTGCATTATCAGCTCTTATAGAAATGTACTAAACTGTTCCTCAGAGTTTCTCCATGCAGCTGATCTTTACACGGTCTGACAATTCTATAATAGAAAACTGGCAAATCAATGCCATTTACTCTTTTAAAAAGGCGACAGAGTAATTGGCGTGAGAAAGCAAAGATCAATTATAAGACTCAATTTCTTAATTGCAACTTGTGATTTGTACTCCTGATCACACCCCTCTGGTTTTTCAGAAGCGGCTGCAGCTATTAGGCAAAGGGAGTAAGACGCCAGGACAAACATCTGCATATAACAGCCCTACAGTAGTTGCTCTGGCTGCAAAAAGGAGCACATTAATACAAAATTATCAGTAGGCGGCAGCGCCGTTTTAAAGAGGATGGATGGATAGTCACATGGTATAACATAATTGGGCACGAGGCCTGTTAGTTATTGGTTGAAGAGACTGTCACATAAATAGATGTGAACATCATGTGATGGGCTCACATCCAATCATGTGACGTCTTCTTTGGCCAAGCACTGTTGAACCTTTCAGGCAATCGAGTTAATGTCAGCAGGTGTAGCCAGCCCATAATATTTGTTTGCGTGCTGTGTTATTGGGGGACATGTATCAAACCTTGGAGAGAGATATAGGGGGTCATTCAGACCCACTCGCGAGCGGCAGTACGCTCGCAAGTGGGTCGATGTTCCCCACTGCGCATGCGCACGACGGAGGGAGCTCCGTCGTGCGCATGCGCGAGACCCGGCGAGCGACGGGCTTCCCATCGCTCCGGGTCTCGCACCAAAGGGGGCGTGCTGTCGATGTTGATTGACAGCACGCCCCCTTTGGTGGGCGTGCCGGGGGCGTGCCTGCCAGACGGAGGCGTTCCCATGGGAACGCCTACCGTCTGAAGCCGGCCCCAGTGGGAGTGATTTTGGCTCTGATAGAGTCAAAATCACTCCTGGGCTTGTGGCTGGGAAACCCGACCGCAGGGTTTCCCTCGCAAGTCCGATGGTCGCGATGGTCAAGACCATCGCGATCATCTTTTTGGACGCTCGTATATGCTGTGGGTGGTGACCCACAGCTATACGAGCGTCCAGGAGGACGCTCCATTTTAATCGAGGAGGGCCCTGATTCAGAGCGAGCGCTCTGGTCAAAGCGTCCAGCTCTGAATCAGGGCCATAGTTCCAACGAGCATGTAACAGTCATTTTTCAAACGCAGCCTGTACAATGGCAGTTAGAAACTGATTGGTTGAAACTTTAGTGGAGATGTGTCAAGCCTAGGAGGGAGATAAAGTACCATCAAATCAGCTTCTAACTGTCACTTTATAGCAGGGGTTCCCAACCACGGTCCTCAAGGCACAGTTACAGCATACTTGCCGACTATCTGGCTGCTCGTTCCGGGAGGGCAAAAGGGGGCGTGTCCAGACGGGCTGAGGTCGGTTTGCGGGTGTGACAGGGGGCGGGGCCACGCGATCGTATCATTTTGGCCCCGTCCCCGCTACACAATGCCAAAAAATCAGGCATTGTGAAGCAGGAGGTGGGGCCAAAATGATGCGATTCAGCGTGAATCGCGTCAGCCCCCCCCCCCCGCGGCGGGGGTTTCACAGGTATTGGCGGAGGGGGTCGGAGGATCGGCAGCAGACGGGAGGCTTGCCTTTCCGGGGAGGCGGGAGCTGCACCCGTTTATCGGGAGGCTCCCGCCCGAATCGGGAGGGTCGGCAAACCTGAGTTACAGTCCAGATTTTAAGCATAGCCATGCTTGAGCACAGGTGACTTGATTAATACCTCAGTTATTTTGATTTAACCATCTGTGCTCAAGCATGGCTATCCCTAAAACCAGAACTGCTAGTGTGCCTTGAGTACCGAGGTTGGAAATCACTAATTTATAGGCTGTTTGAAAAATTACAGTTAGGATCTGATTGACTGGTACTTTTGGGTCTATTTACTAAGCCTTGGATGGAGATAAAGTGAACGGAGATAAAGTCCCAACCAACCAGCTCCTAACTGTCGTGTCACAGGCTGTGTTTTGAAATATTACAGTGAGGAGCTGGTCGGTTGGGACTTTATCTCCGTTCATTTTTTCTCCGTCCAAGGCTTAGTAAATAGACTCCTTCATCTCCCTCCACTTTATATCTCTCAAAGCTTTGATACATCTCCCCCATATATCTCTCTCCACTTAATCTCTCTCCACGGTTTGCTACATCTCCCCCATTATGTGTAACTGTATGCAATAAATAATGACAGTAGTTAGTTTGTAGACCATTTCCTATTTTGGAGAAGTTACCAGAAACTCCATTTCTATAGGTCTCCTGAACCTCGAGAAGCTCCTCCGCCAGTTCCTGATCTCCAAGGACTGTCTCTCTGTCAGGATGCTGGATGACAGTTGGGACCCAACACCACTTTTAAAGGAAATCCGAGATGACAAGACTGGTACTATCATAATCCATGCTAATGCGTCAATGTCCCACACTATCCTAATGAAGGTACACTGACATATATAATTTATTCAATGCATCTTGTTTAAGCTTTATTTAGTCCATTTACAACCAGAGGGTAGGTTCTAGGTTGCAGATATACTCACCTCCTTTTATGTAATTTGTTCCTTTTTTATGCCCAGCTACAGATGTGTCCACATACATCTAGCCTCCTTACGCATTAAACAGCCCTTCTAGTTGCGCAATGCCGTGGCAAAACTCGATAGTGCCAACCATCTTTTCATGTGATTTTGTTTCCCTTAAAATGTGTCTTATTTGCAAAGGGATGCACAAGCAGCTTCTGCTGATTAAAATGATATACGGCATGCCTATATTATGTGTGCAGCTGCGAGTGTATCTGCATGCAAAATGCTTTGTTACAGTGCCAGCGGCGGTGACACTGTAACGTAGCATTTTACATGCAGATATAACCGCTGACTCTGTAACGTAGCATTTCGCCCCCAGATAATCTACTCCATTTTTTTTGGTAAACAATTTATTTATTTATTTAAGGGCCTGATTCAGACCCGCTCGCAAGCGCATAGCGCTCTCAAGCGGGTCGATGGTGGCACAGTGCGCTCCGTGGCTCACTACAAAAGTGGCGGCTGTCGATGTTGATCGACAGCTCACCCCATTTTGTAGGCGTTGTGGGGGGGTGGCTTCACAAACGGAGGCGTTCCCATGCCAGTGATGTCAGTGGGAGAGCTTCCGGCTTTATTAGAGCCAGAAGCTCTTCGGGGCTTGCGGCCACGAGACCCTACCACAAGAGTCTCTTCGCAAGCCCCATGGTCCTGGCCGCTCATAATAGCTGTGGGAGGCCGCAACAAAAAAAAAGCCCCCGCTCGCTCTGAATCAGGCCCAAAGCTCCCAACTTCTTAAGATCGCATTCCCCTATGTGTCTCAGATTACACTAATTTTCTTGATATTTTATAGTAGTATTTAAAAAAATATATACAAATTGCTACATACAGTAAGTACTTATTACTGCTAAATGCAGCCGCTCCAAGGGTCTGATTCAGAGACGGACGCAAATGGCGATCACAACTGCGTTTTCCTACGCAACTCAGCTGTGAAAATATGCTAATGTTAGCAAAGATCACCTGAGCGGAAAGGCGCCCACTGCTGCCTTCTTACCTGCTTGCGATGACGCACACCTGCGTAACCATCGAAGCACATCGGCGGCCATCTTACCCTTGCGGTAGGTCTAACGTGCCGCAGCCTTGGGTTCTCTTCTGACATGCAGAGCAGTGGCTAATTTATGAACGCCCATGTAACGGCCTTTAAACGGACAGGCACGCCTGTGTTTTTGTGACCACTCCCAGTCGCCACCCCCAAACGCTGGCAGTCTGTCACTCACTTAGCGATGGATTCCTCAGTGCGTGCGTGATCTCAATGCGATCGCGGTGCATGCGCAATGGCAAACGCTCGATCTGCGTGAAAATTGCATTAGCGTCTGTCTCTGAATCAGGCACTAAGCTCTTTCTATTAACATTAACCATCATCCCACAAAAGATTTGCTCACTCTGAAAAAAAAAAAAAGACGCCATTTTGCTGTATTGTAAACTGTCTCATAAAAATAGTTGCATAACTCGCACCTAGTTTTGCCATGTCATAGTTGAACTTGCTCCCAGCATTGGGCTTATAAAATACACTATATAGTGTATAGCTTTATATAGCGTATAGCGTAATATATGGTGTCTCTACAGAAAATATGTGCTAGAACCTGGAACCTTTTAAGGTTTCTTTATGTGATTTTATTTATTTGTAATTTTTGCACAGGCTGCTGAGCTAGGAATGGTGTCGGCTTATTACACATACATCTTTACAAATTTGGTGAGATCTTTTCACATTTTTATTTTTAAACGCTTATAATTTATTTGAAATTGCTTTCTACTGTATCTGGAGCACTATGTCTGCGGCAATAGATTGTAAAGTTTGATGAAATCAAAGACTTGATGATGCTTATTTGTTGAAGTCTTAATTAACCCCGGCATGTTTTTCAATCAGGAATTTTCTCTGCAGCGCTTCAACAACCCGCTGGATGAACGAGTGAATATCTTGAGTTTTTCTATGTTTAATCAGTCGCACAGCTACTTTCAGGAATTCACAAACATACTTCAGCAGTCCTGGGAAGAGAACTGCGACCATTCTCCTTTCACTGGTCCTGCAGTAAGTACTTTATATTACATATATTATATATTATATAATATAGGACTGTATATTGAATTATTAAGGAAATATGTTGAACTTTATTAATGCTATTTGACGTGCAATTTTTTTTTTTTTAAAGAGATATTTATTAACGATCCACACAAAATACATCAAAATATGTGTACAAAAAGACAGACAAATTTCACTGAGCATAGCAATATGGATATTCAAGGACATTGGGCCTGCTTCAGAGCCAGACGCTATTTGCGCTCGCTCGTTCAGAAAAAGGGGCCGGCTATTTAAATTGAGTGCTCGCTCTTTGCGGTCTGTTGACGCCTCTATGTCTGAGCAAGCGAACGAAACATGCGCTCGCTATTTTGTAAAGACGCCCCCTGGCCGCTCGCATCATACGTCATCTCCGCTATTTATTTGATTAATCGAGTACATCGAAAGGCATCTGAACTACTCGCAGTGCTTGTGGTAGGATTTTTCTACCGCAATCATGCGAACAGTTCAGGCTAAGAAACAACCAAGTGACGTGGTCGATGACGCTGCTTTGTTAATTATGCACACCCTTAAAACACCCGTTTTGACCGTTTGGCGCGCCTGCGTTCGGATCACCACTCCCACCCACAAACGCCTCATCCTGTCACTCAAATTAGCAGGCACTCGCAATTTTGCGAGCGATCAATTTCCGACCGTAATGACTGGTTGGCGCATGCGCATTACGACCCATACGCATGCGCAGATGTGCGAACATCGCTCGGAGCGAATGAGCGGCCGCTTACGAGCGGCTCTGAATCAGGCCCATAGTTCAGTATTAAGAACAAAACTGTGGGATAGAATTTTAAACTTTTAAAGGGAAAATAATTATAAAAATTTAGAGATCAGCAAAGAGAGTAGAAGGTGAGAAGAGAAAAGGAGATGGCGTGGCTAGAACTGTCAAAGGAGAAGAGCAAAAGGGAGAGAAAGAAAGAGGATTAAGTGAATGGGGAACTAGCATTGAATGAGGACAACCAAGGGGCCCACACCTTATCAAATGTTTTGCAAGAGTGGTTAAGGATACTGATCATGTATTCCAAATGCTGAACCGACCAGACCCTGTTAATGACTGATTGTAGGGAGGGAGGCAATAACTGTTTCCAATCCGCTGCCAGCTGACAGGTAGCCGCCGAAAGGATGTGCCTGATTAATTTGTTTGATGATAAGTGGCAGCCAGAAAAGGTAGGGGTAGAAGAAAGAATTTGGGGTCTAGAGGGATTGGTAGATGAGTAATTGAGGAGAACAAATTCTTAATATTTAGCCAAAAATTTGTGAGTTTTGGACAGCTCCACTAAATGTGGAAGAACGTGCCTTCTGACAGGCACTCACGCCAACATCTATCGGATGTATCAGGGAACATTTTTTTTAGTCGGGAGGGGACCATATACCATCTATAAAGAATTTTATAGACGTTCTCTTTTATTCTGACGCATATGAAACTGGAGGCGGCTCTCTCCCCAATCTCCCTCCATTCATCAGGGTTCAGGGTTTCACCCAGGTCCCGTTCCCAAGCCGCTTCATGTGGGTCACGTGTGGAGTCTAAAGGTGTAGAGAGTTCTAAATATAGAGCCGATATTAGGCCACCGGTGGAGGAGTGGCGGAGACACAGCATCTCAGTAGGAGTCAGAGAACGATGAACAATGCGGTGTTTAACTGTGCTATGAAAATTACAAAATTGCAAATATTGAAAAAAATATTTTGATGGGATATGAAATTTTGACTGGAGTTCGGCAAATGAGGAGTCACGGGTCAAATCATTAAGATATCTAATGCCAGCCGTTTGCCAGGGGAGAAAAGCTAAAGGAGTCATGCCAGGAGGAAACTCTGAGGAGTTAAATAGTGGGATGATTGGGGTGAGAGAAGGAGAGAGGCCAAATTTACGGGTGAGACGTGCAATATCTAAAGTATGTAGACTAAAGTATTATTTACTAAGCAGTGTTAGGAAACAGAGTGAAAAGTGATAAGGTGCCAGCCAATCAACTCCCAACTGTCATCTCACAGCCCGTTTTTCAATAATGACAGTTGGGAGCTGATTGGCTGGCACCTTATCACTTTTCACTCTGTCTCCTAACACTGCTTAGTAAATAGACCCCTTGGGAACCTAAAGTTTTGAAAATTTGTTTATATTCCATGTGCAAACCTGCTAAACAAAAACAGCGTCTGATAAATGTGCACTTAAGATGGAAAATAATAGCCTACTTTTAGATTCCCCAGGAATTGTACAATTGAAATAACAAGCCTAATCTTAATTAATTGCAATATGGGATGCTTGAAACAACAATACTGTATTACGGAATGCATAAAGGTGGGAATTCTGTAGATCTAGTTCATCACTTGCATTTATGAATTAGGACACAACACTAATTAAATGTTAATGATAACCATCTGGGATGCAGTGAAGGTGTAACATAAGTATTATTAATAAACCAGCTGTATAACAATTTTAATTACTGCAACTAGAGTAATTGCTATACTTGTGCTTCTGCGGACACTCTCACATCCTTATACAATTGTTCAGCCATTTAGCTTACTACAAGCAGAGAAACATTTTATTGTGATCCAATTACATGTTTATACATTTGCATTGTTCACTGTACACTGCTGGACACAAATGACATAAAGGAAATCTTGATTGCTGCTAAATCTATGTATGTGGGAAATGGAGAAAGACTAATGGGGGAACATAAACAGAGGGAGTTGAAATGAGAGACAGACTGTATGGCTCTGGGGCAGAATTACAATTGCAGATTAGCATGTGATCGCTGTATGTTTTGTATGTAAATGACTTAGTTATTTTAATGGCAACAGTAAGGATCAGCCAAATGCACTTTTCAGAATGGTTTACAGTACGTTAACAGAGGGTTGTCACTTTATGCAGACTTGACGAAAACTGTATGTGCTAGTGTAACAGCTATAATTATTTATTATTGGTTATTATTTTTAATATTAAATTTGGGGTTTACGTCACATTTAATGTATAACTTCAATCATGTGTAACTTCCCTTTCCAGCTGTCTGCCGCTTTGCTGTTTGATGCTGTTTATGGAATAGTAAGTGCCGTGCAGGAACTGAATCGAAGCCAGGAGATCGGCGTCAAACCACTCTCGTGTGGATCTGCACAAATATGGCAGCACGGAACCAGCCTTATGAACTATTTAAGAATGGTGAGGAAGGGTGGGGGATTCAGGGTTTGCAAATGTTTTCAAAATCTTCTAAACATAGTTAATGTAGTATAAAAAAATGGCACAAATGCATAGAACTCGTTTTGGGGATGTTGACCTACAATAATTCCTCTGGTGCCCCCGATTGTACCAGTGATTGATGTGTAGAAGCAGATCAGAGAAGGTGTGTGGCCTGTGGCTTTCTGTGATTGTCTTTCTCTTGCACAGGTAGAGTTGGAAGGTCTTACTGGACATGTAGAATTCAATAGCAAAGGTCAAAGGACAAACTATGATCTCAAGATTCTGCAGTACACCAAGACAGGTTTCCAAGAGGTAAGGGTGTTTTGAACTTTCTTTGGGTGTATGTGCAAACATAACTATGGGGCTTCAGTAGAGAAAAATAAAAATAGCTCTGAAAACATTCAAACAGTTTTAGAAGAGGGCTTGTGGTAACTTAAAATCTACAGGAGAATGGTCTAACAATAAGGTACAACGTCAGCCTCTTACTAAGCAGAGATATTTGGGCTTGGATTTGAAAGGCGATCACTAACTATAACAAGTATACTTTTAGCTAAGAGAAACTGCAGATGTAACTGTATATATAAAGCTAGGAATATATATATATATATATATATATATATATATATATATATATGTGTATGTGTACACATATATATATATATGTGTATATATGTGTATATTGCGCCTGGTGTGTTGTATAGCAAATAATAAAGTGCAATGGCCGTATAAAAACCTTTGTGAATCAATAATTGTGTGTATACAAAATAGAGTGTTCTTTTAAACAAGTGACATTTAAAACAATTTATTTTGACGTATGACAAACATATATATAATTTGAACAGTGGACTTGCACACAATAATAGCAGCGAAAAACTCTCTTGTGAAAAGTATTGCTATAAAGTGCCGTGTGCTGTGCAAACATATACAATAAAAAACTGGGTAGTTCATACAATAAATACCGCAAGTTATATAAATATGCTAAAACTCAGATATAAAACACAGAGAAAATAATTCTTAAAAATAAGATAAAAAAGAAGAATTTTTTCTAAAAACAATGCTTATCTGAATTGATGGTAAAAAGATTATTGTATATGTTATAGCAATACTTTTCACAAGAGAGTTTTTCGCTGCTATTATTGTGTGCAAGTCCACTGTTCAAATTATATATATGTTTGTTCATGTGTCAAAATAAATTGTTTTAAATGTCACTTGTTTAAAAGAACACTCTATTTTGTATACACACAATTATTGATTCACAAAGGTTTTTATATGGCCATTGCACTTTATTATTTGCTATACAACACATCAGGCGCTTGATGTAACTACACATGCACATGCTTTTCTGGGGGCAATTAACCCATTGCCCTATACCAGTTGCTTTAGCAGACACCTATTATTTTAGGGAGTGTGGTTGTTTTGTATGTTAAAGTTCATATTTAAATATTACGTGGAGGAGAGTTGTGATAGGTTGGCGCAATTACCATACTATAATTATATATATATATCAATCTTGGAGTAGCACTCACTTATTGAAGTTTGCAGCATCTGGGGTGCTTTACTCTGCTTCAGGCCATAATATCCAAATAGAGAAGCGCACTCACCAGACTTGATTCACAGCACTAGGTAGTAGAACTTTTATTCTTTCATAAAAACACCAGGAGCTTGTTATTGGTCGACGTTTCGGCCCATACAAGGACCTTTCCCAAGACCACCACTCCACCACAAGGTCAGCAACCATGTACACATATTATCACTAATAACTCAATGATAGTGGGTTGACTTTTTGGCTATGCAGAGATATGATGTATATGTATTCTGACAAAAACACTGGGCAAGTTGTGAAGGGGAGATATATATGCCCCAGGTTCCTAGCTTCTGTCTGGTAGACAGTTAGCTAATTAACAGCCTTGATTGCCAGACCACCTGTGAGAGGTTAATAAAAGATGGGTCAGTTTCTATAGTCTGGCTCTCACTGCCTGGGGAGCAGGTTGAGGCCTACAGAGAGAGACCATTGCTTGTGATTGGAAGTGCTGTGCTAAATACTGTTTTGTGAGTTGGGCAATAAATCTATCTGTGGGTACTTGTACCGAGGCCTGGTACTGGTGTGCTACTAAGCTGCTTGCAAAGTACTGCGGTTTACCCCAGGAGACGGCAACCCTAACCTGATCTTGCAACAATGTTAATACACTTGTTGTTAGATGCATTATGTGCACCTATAATGCAAGAGTTGATGCAAGAGCACATTGACAATGGTGAAAACTATGTAACCAAGAGTACGGATAAAGGAGGTCCTGCCGCAGAGATATACGCAGTTAGTGCTGTGCAAGGCGTGTGGGAGGAATTACTACTGACTTCCGTTTAACTCGGTATCAGCCCCTTTGTGGGCAATGTGGCTACATACATTCATGTGTTAGACCACATTACTGAATTGCAATTGAAGATGACCCTTATCACTAACAATATGGCTGATAACCCCACAAATGCACCTATCCTAGATTTTCTGTACTGACTTGAACATATACATACTGCATATTTGCCTACTTACCCAGGATGGCCAGGGAAGTCCTGAATGTAGGGGGGCTCTCCTGGCCTGGCAGTCGGGAAATGGGCGGCCTGCAGGTTGGATGATGCGATTAGTATTGAATCTCGTCTTCTACCCCCGGAGGGCAGTGGGGACGGTGCCTTGATGTTGCATAGCGCGCCCTCTGCTGTAAAATTTTGTGCAATCACGGCACCACACCGCTGCCCACCGGACTAGGTTTTAAAGATTTCGGAAAGTATGACTTTACATATACAACTGATGGTTACATTAGGCATTTGGTATCCACACAAAATACAATGTTTGAATGATTTTGCAGGAAATTCTGAAGCTTGACAAACAAATTTGATCTCTGTTGAGATAGGACACCTAAAGGAGAATGTGTTTAATCTATTACAAAAATACATACTGATGATATTGAAAGCCTGACTGTTATTATACATCTGAAGAACAGTATCAGAAGAATTCATCAGAGCTCCAGACCTGCTAGGGGCAGGCCCCATATGATTTGGATAATAGAAGGGGCAGGCATTGCACACGGTCAGCTGTGAGAGAACTGTCGCTTACATACCTGACGCTGGCTGATAATGGTTTCTCTGCAAGCAAAGAGAAATGCCTGGGGTCCGTGTAGCAGTTTTTTCTGTTGAATAGGCTTGAGAAGGGCAGGAGTTTTCTTTTTTACGGGTCAGGGGGATTTAAATAAATGCTTTGTGTATTTGCCTTGATACTTTAATCACACTAGTCAACAAGTTTTGGCAAAATGGATGAAAACTGTTATTTTCTGTTAATGTTCTGATTCAGAATATGACACTAATCATGTTCTATTGCGGAATTTTTTTTAGATGCAAGCGAAAATAGCTTAAAAAACGCTTGAAAATGATTAAAGCTTTGCGATGCCGTCTGCAATCGAACTACGCCCCTTTCTATGTTAAATTTATTTATAAAAATGGACAATATTTTTCCGGTTTACATGTGGAGGGATAGTGATTGCAAACCATATGTATTGTTAAAATCCTTATGGAAGAAAATATAATATATCCGACCCACCCTCATCTGTGTCAAGTGGCTGTCAGGAGAGTGTTTATCAATAAAGTTTGTCTACATTTGAATCAAATGCAATACAAGTGTTTACTTTAGGAGATAGTTTTGGTCTATAAGCTGCAGTGGCTGGTTGTATAGTTTGAGGGCCTGATTCAGCAAGGATCGCAACTGCTAAAGCGTATGCAGACAGACGATTGTTGTGTGCTGCTGCGCATGTGTATGCATCGCAGTGCGCGAACCAGCCACTGCGATCGGGACTGCGATCGCAGTGACTACGCAGAGTAATTGACAGGAAACACCACTTGGGGTGGTGACAGGGAGGTGGTCGGTGAAACGCAGGCATGTCAGTGCGTTTGAACGCCGTGGCAGGGGCGTGCATAAATTAGTCACTGCGATGCCATAGCAGCATGAGCTCTCACTGCGTGCAGGAAAGTCAGCAATTTAGTGTTAGGGTCAGACCTGCCTTAAATGTGCGAGTGGCTCCGATGTACTTCGATGTTACCGATGTTTGGGCTGGATTGCAAGGTATTACGGATGTGCGAGAGGGGAAGTGGGCGTCTACATGTTGTCAGTGAGAGTGATTTGCGATTGCAATTATTAGCATACTTTCGCAGCAGAACTGCGTGCGCGATTGCTACTGCGATCGCAATAACGATCCTTGCTGAATCAGGCCCCGAGTGTGGTGTTTGTTTTATGAAATATTTCATACGCAACACAGCTGCGGAAATAGACTAATAGTTACAACGCTTCAGTGCTGTATCTGGATGGCAGTTCACCCTGTGCAGCACTGCCACTCCTCTCGCTCACCCCCCTCCTCCCCCGAGCGCTTACTTTTCTTTCCAGGGGGTGGAGGGTGGGCGGGAACCTCCGCCGGCGTTCTTGGTGCACCGCACACCACTGCAGGAGGTCTCTTTCTGCTGACCTCCAGTGCTGGGAAGTGTGTGGCCGCTGACCCTGGACGATTCCATACTGTGCGGAGGCACTGGCCACACCACCCTCCCTACGGCCCTGCAAAAGCTTACTCGACCATAAGGACGTCCACCGCTGCCTTCTCATATGCATACGACATTGCTTTCCTGCGTAAAGATCGGTAACATCGACGCACATCAAGCAGTCTTCTTCACCTTGTGGAAGGTCTGACCAGCCGCAGACTCTGCAGCTCTCCTGACATGCAGAGGACTCTCATGCTGTGTAGGAGATCGCAAGGGAGGGCTAATATATGCACACGCATGTAATGGCATTTAAACAGACAGACGCGCCTGCGTTTCATTGACCACCGCTACCCGTTACCTCCCCCAAACGCTGACTAACAGTCACTCAATTTGCAAATGGATCTTCTGTGTGTGCGGAATCACAAGACAATAGCAGTGCGTGCATAGTGCAGCTTAAACGCAGGCGCAATAGCAAACAATCGCTCGATCTGCGTACAAATCGTATTAGAGGCCCTTGGCTAGGGATGTCAAATTTTCAAAGCAAAGGGACAATATATTAGGATCTAGGTTGATCCTATACAATTTGATTACTTTGAATGTGTTTAGTAAACAACATGAAAGCCTTGTATGTTACTATGAAATGCAAGGTATCCTTTGCGTCTGCAAAGATGCAAATTGTTTGATGGATGAACTATGGTTTCAGCATAACCCTAAAGAATGGAGATTATTCATTGATTCTTCTAAACTGAGGGCCTGATTCAGAGCCGCTCGTAAGCGGCCGCTCATTCGCTCCGAGCGATGTTCGCAATCTGCGCATGCATATGGGTCGTAATGCGCATGCGCCAACCAGTCATTGCGGTCGGAAATCGTGTGCTCGTAAAACAGCGAGTGCCTGCTAATTTGAGTGACAGAATGAGGCGTTTGTGGGTGGTAACAGGGGAAGGTGCTTGAAAACGGGGAGTAGAGATCCGAACGCAGGCGTGCCTAGCGGTCAAAACGGGTGTGCATATT
Source organism: Taudactylus pleione (assembly GCA_031769625.1). Lineage (NCBI taxonomy): Eukaryota > Metazoa > Chordata > Amphibia > Anura > Myobatrachidae > Taudactylus > Taudactylus pleione. The sequence goes on along the minus strand of JAUIMM010000847.1, from coordinate 2,001,365 downwards.
TAACAAAGCAGCGTCATCGACCACGTCACTTGGTCGTCTTTTAGCCTGAACTGCTCGCAGTGATAGCGGTAGGAAAATCCTACCACAAGAATTGCGAGCAGTTCAGACGCCTTTCGATGTACTCGATTAATCTAATAAATAGCGGAGATGATGTATGATGCGAGCGGCCAAGGGGTTTTTACAAAATAGCGAGCGCATGTTTCGGACGCTCGCTCAGACATAGAGGCGTCAACAGACCGCAAAGAGCGAGCGCTCAATTTACATATCCGGCCCCTTTTTCAGAATGAGCGTCCGCAAATAGCGTCCGGCTCTGAATCAGGCACTGAGTTTAAAAGCCATGTTACTACATCATGGGAACACCAAACCATTGGTACCAGTGGCTCATTCAGTAGCTATGATATGAAAGAAACTTGCAATGCCATGTCAGTCTTGTTAAGTAATATCAACTATAATATATTTTGCTGGCAAATCTGTCCTGGTTTGAAAGTTATTGCTTTATTGCTTGGACTGCAGGTTGGTTTTACCAAGTACTTATGGGATAGTTGAGCAACACAACAGCTAAATGAATTATGCACCTTTAGTGAAACCTAAAATGGTGCCTTCCCCTCCATTACTTAAGTTAGACCTCATTAAATATTTTTTAAAGGCTGCGGACAAAAGTTTTTGAGTATTTAAAAAGTGAGTATCCAAAATTGAGTGATGCCAAGTTGAAGGAAGGTATATTTGTAGGCCCCCATACTAAACTACTTGTAAAAGACAAAACCTTGAAGATAAACTTAACGTGGCAAATTTACATGGAAATCCTTCGACTCTGTGGTTGGTGGATTTTTAGAAAATACAGACACTAAAAACTATGAAGAGCTGATAGTTAATTTACAAAATAACTACAAAAAGTTAGGATGGTGTATGTCTTTGCAGATAAATTTCTTACATTTGCACCTAAACTTTGTGTTGGACAATTTGGGAGCTGTGAGTGATAAGCTGGGGGAAAAAATTCCATCAAGATATTCATACAATGGAGCAACGGTATTAAGGGAGATGGGATCCAGTGGTGATTGGTGATTACTGCTAGTTTTGGATAAGGGATGACCAGACTACTCGTAAGCGCAAAAAATAACTATAAGTTGTATATTTTCAGAATTTATCCACCCAACTTTGTGGGATTTTTTTTTTTTTTATTATTTAGATATGTATGTTTTAACCATGCTTTCTGTTATCAAATGTGACTTTTTCCAGTATTATCCCTGATTTAAGTAATTCAGTTAATTTACATTGGTAAAATAATAAAAAAAAATTAGAAACAAAGAATACAACAATATAACATAAAAACCTGATGTGTTACAGACGTTTATTGCAAAATTCTTGTTCAGCCTGTTTGATTTAGTCAAAACCAACGTATTTCATTCATGGGGGTTTGTTTACTAAAGTTCAGGTTTTTAGAAGTAGAGTTGTTGCCCATAGCAACCAATCAGATTCTAGCTATTATCTTCTATAAGGTTGGTAGATAAATGTTAAGTAAAATCAGATTGGTTGTTATGGGCAACATCTCTACTTCTAAAAACCCGCACTATAGTAAATATACCCCTTGTGTCAAAAAACTTACTTCTAAAAAGGTGGAGGAAAATATTTTCTTATAAGATTTTATTTATTTATTACCAGTTATTTATATAGCGCACACATATTCCGCAGCGCTTTACAGAGAATATTTGGCCATTCACATCAGTCCCTGCCCCAGTGGAGCTTGCAGTCTATATTCCCTACCACATGCACCTACACATACACACTAGGGTTCATTTTTGCTGGGAGCCAATTAACCTACCAGTATATTTTTGGAGTGTGGGAGGAAACTGGAGCACCCGAAGGAAACCCACGCAAGCACAGGGAGAATATACAAACTCCACACAGTTAGGGCTGCAGTGGGAATTAAACCCACGACCTCAGTGCTGTGAGGCAGTAACGCTAACCATTACACCGTCTGTGATCCTTCTCATTTGCTATTATTGATTAAATGCTCCCTTTTGATTCCATTTGTTACTCTGTTACATCCCTCTGCTTAATAAACACTGTAAGACGCTCATTTTTGCTTGTGTTTTCCCTCCCAGATCGGACAGTGGCACGTCAATGATGGTCTCTTCATGGACAAGAGATACTTCTTCCAAAACACCTCTGATACTCTGGCTAATAAGACGCTGATAATCACGACGATCCTAGTAAGTTTCCTCTGACTCACTTCATAGGTGCACAAACTAGATCACCTTTTGTTGGACATGCCTATATTGTGGCTGGGTGATACCACGTATTAAGCACAGTTGGGTAAAACTTTTTTTGTCTGAGCATATGACGAGCAGGCTTTGGTTTAGCAACAAGTATGCAGAAGTTGGATGATAAAAATCAAATCTGTCCCGCAGACATTAAGAAAACTGTTATGAGGTAGACATTCCAGCATGGTGCTGCTCTTCGTCTCTTTCATAAGGTGCTATTTACTAAGCCTTAGGTGGAGATAATGCACTAACCAATCAGCTTCTATGTGTCATGTTTCAAATACAGGGGTCTATGTACCAAGCCTTGGATGGAGATAAAGTGAAGGGAGATAAAGTACCAGCCAACCATCTCCTAACTGTCTGTCATGTCACAGCCTGTGACATGACAGTTAGGAGCTGATTGGCAGGTACTTTATCTCCATCCACTTTATCTCTATCCAAGGCTTAGTACCTAGACCCCATAGCTACTGTTAGGGATGCTTCTCATAATGGGCAGATGCCCATTCAACCTGATCTCCATCCATATCGCGATTCATACATTATACTTCCACTACACATTGTTTTAGCTCCCTAACCTCATCAGTTTAAACCTCATATTAAATTATTTTGCAATAAACCACAATAGTATCTCTACACATTAGTCTGGCTACACACCAAGCCCTGTATCCCAAGCTAACTCAGAGTTACATGCAAGTTGGGTGCAATTCCACTCGCATTGCGTGCACAGAATTAAATGTAGATATTTGCCTGTATGCCAAGTTGTGAGTATCTCCGTGACCACGCCGATCCAATCCATAGGCTTGGTTTCATAGCCGCCATCATTAGCAGGTGCGCACTTGTACCAGTCCTGTGCTTGGCGCAAAAAATACGTCAGTGCACTCTCACTAAATGTATGCCCTTTTTCCATCCAGTTCCGTCCATTCAACTTCAAAGTAGAGATGCAACTGATATGTACAGTGGCGGCTCCAGAGGTGGGGCTGCAGCGCTGTCCAAAATTGGGTTTCTGAATCATCCCCCCATTTGCATCAAAGCTATCCAAATGTAACTGTCTGATCAAGAGCACCCCACACCCAACGACTGTACCTCCAAAGTCTCAAGGTCACTGAATTTGGTAGAGCACTATAGTAGGGCACTGGGATCAAATCCTACACTGCCTACTAATTTATAAGCCACATTCAAAATTTATGAGTCACATTCAAAATGTTCACAGCCTGACTGACTAGTGGTATTTTTAGTCCAAATGTTTTCTCCCCAAACAGGGGATATGACCTGACCCTGTCTGAATAACCAAAACTACAGGTAAGGCTTGGCCCCCACTGTTTAACACCCTCTACTTCAAGTGCACCATCCATGATGCACATCAATATAAGGGAAAATGAGGGAGTTTCAACCGTCTTCAGATATTTGTTCTGCACCATATGGTCAGTTTTATCCTCGGCCTGGTAACCACCGACTTCATAGATGAAACTGAATGATCAATTCAGCAAAAAAAAGTAGCAGAATAAATGTTGAGGACTTCTGAAACACACTAAGTAGTTTTGATTTATGCTAGAGATGTAAGCTGACCCCTGTGTTTTGGCTTTGGATCTGAATTTATCTTTGTATTTTGGTTTTGCAAAACCACCCTCACGTGTTTTGGTTTTGGATCTTGGTTTTTTGTAAAAAAAAAAAAAACCTGATAAAAAGTTTTAAAAAACAGCTTAAATCATGTAAATTTTGCAATCCAAAACTCTGTCCGGATCTCCTCAGGAGATCAGTATTGTGACTCTGTTCTGTAGAGATTCATGAAATTCGGGTGGATTCAGATTTCTGGAGAACCGAACCGCACATCTCTACTTTATAAAAACACTTCTAAAGGATAATCCTACCTGTCACGGAAAGAGGAAAGTTTTTCGCAAACATGTTTGTTTAACTTTAAGTTGTGAATTTGAGGTTGGATATTCTATGGCACATACTCTGTCATTTCATTGGTCACCCAAATTCATAATTACTTGAACTTTAACATCCATTGCAATAGGTATGCCATGAGAGGGGTGAATTAGACAATCCTTTTCTCCAGGGAAACATTCCATATTTATCCCAATTTAACTTGAGTGCAGCAAAAGAGTCAACCATGCCCACCATGGGCAGCAGAGCAGTGAAGACAGCCCATGGAATCAGACAAAAAAGCAGCATGTTTTCTGGATAAAGTGCCACACTGCTTCATTCCGAGGCCATTAATATATGGATGAGGCCTAGAGGAAGAGATGAATGTCTACACACTAAAGCTAGGTGCCCCTATCAAAGCAAAAATAGTTAGAGACGTGACCATTAAATAATACTGTTGGAAAACTACAATTGAATCCAACCAATAAAGATTGGATCCATACCAAATCTCCTCATTGAAAGAAGCAACTAATACATTGTCATCGTCTGCATGAGACAGTTGTAGATGAGACTAAAGTGGTCAAACGCTTTGAAGTAGACTTTCCTGGCACTGGGTTGTGTGTTTTCAAACTGCTTGAACATATTACACATATACATTATTTCTTCCTTACATATTACTGTGCTGAAGGAAAATATACGCAATCGATTAAAGTCACAGCAAAAAGTTGGTTTCTGCAAGTTGTTGATTAACACCTAATTTAGGTGAGCAAAACAATAGTGAATTTGTGCTTACACTGTATCATTTTTTTTATTTTCACTTGACTACTTGCGCCAGAGGAGGGTTTTCTGTATTGTATATATTTATTGGGGACTGGAGGATCCCTAAATTCCTTTTTCTAGGCTGCAGTGAATTCATAATTTGGTTCATGAGGGGTTTACCTCCAGTTCTTTTATTGACATTATTTGAGAAGATACCTTGTGAGCTGTCAATCCTGCTACTCTGTACTGTTAAAGTTATACTTTAAATTGAATAAATGGCATCCAAGGCTGTCATTGAGATTGATTTAGAACATGACTGCAGCATGCTCTCTTGGCTTAGAACAAAAGCAACAGATCATAATTAGATCATTATACAAGTTTATGCAGCATAAAAAACACAGGTGCAAAAAGCAGAGCAAGTTTTAGTAGAAAATGCATGTGGTTAAATGAGCACGCACGCACTCCAGTCGTCCTGTTATATATTCAGCTTATGCCATGTCAAAGGAGCTACATCTTGGTTCTCCAAAAGAAAAACTTGGTCAGAAGCTGGAGCAAAACTTAGTTTCAAAATCAACACAGCAAGCATATTTTCATCTAAAAGACATGATTTCATTCTAAAGCAGATAAAAGCAATTTAAAATACATTTTGTTGAATTTTCATTCAACATCCCTTCTGTCCAACTCTAACAATGTATATATTTTTATCTTAATCCAGAGTTTTTGTGTGCATTTATAAAAAGATTACAAATACAAGGCAAGCCACTTACTACAATATGTATAATCAGCAGAATGACTCCCAGAGTGATTAAAAGGTAATTGAATTCTGTAAAAAAAAATGTGGAGAACCATACCTGTAAACCCATTTGCTGGATTAGGCCAAAACACTGCATTCTCTTTTCCCTGGCCCCCTCCTATCATTTACCTACTTCTCAAATATGTTTCTTTTTCATCTGCGTGATCTGTGATGTAGGTACCTCATTCCTGTTCAACTGAAGCACAGGCACCCCCTTCTTTCTTTCACATGAGGTCTAGTTCTGTTTTATTTTGAAGATTTACTTTTTCTGATCTGAGCCATTTCCTCATATATGAGCCTTCAATCAATCTCTATTCTATTCAAGAGCTCATATGTGGGATTATTGCACCCTCAAAATGTTTTATGCCAAACAGAGTTGTTGGAGACTTTTGCAATAGATGTCTTGTTTTATTTAGTGTTAAACCACTTTAATGAAGCTTGTCTCTAGGTTAGTACTCTTTCAGCTCCAGTGACTTTGTACTCGGCTGGCTTAGTAAACTTTTTGCAATCTGAGGTCGGAATCCATCTTGACTTTCCTTTGACTTTTAAAACTGTAGTTGAAGTAAGCAGCGCTTGGTATGGTCTTTCCCATCAATCAATCTCTTAATGAGCCATAATGTAAAAAATCTAATTGTAACAGTCTCCAGATTATTCTAGAAGACAGGTGACAGGCATGGGTTTCTATCACATAAACTTGTAACTGTTTCAATTAATTATTTTGATCAAATAAGTCACTGTATTTCTGCTAATGCAGGCTTGTCAGTCATGGGATCAAACATGAGATTGGGCGATTTACCAAACAATGTTTCATAAGAAGACTTGTTTAGTGTTGGCCCCAGTAGAGGTCCTAATACTGTTTAACCCCAAAGAGTGTAAAACTGGCCACAGCAACACATTTTACTGAGTTATAGTATTTTGCTTAACGTGTTCTTAATATATCCATTGTATCTTTCTACTTATGCACTAGCCTGTAAGAGATATGGGGTGTGAATTTTTTGATTGATATTCATCACACATTTCTCTAAAAACTCGGGCTGCAAAATTGTGATCCTTGATCGTTTTAATGATTTTTGGTATAGTATAGCATCATAAAAGCTCCTATATTCATTCATTTTAGCAGTGATTCCCGGCTGTATTGTGTATCAGATCTGAATACAAGAATCTTGTTTTATATAGCAGAGATGAGACAAATGATAATAACAACATTAGGAAGTCAGGCTCGCTGAAGGATCATGAGGCGGTGAAAGTGACTTCACATAATGCCGTAACTGCAAATACATAAAAAGATATTTATGGATTAAACCTAATTTATTTATTCATTCTTGGAAAGAAAACATCACACCCCCTGGGTCAAAAACATCCTTAATTGCTATAATACCCCTAGCCTTCCAGAGTTCATATGTATGAATATCTAGTGCAGGCTGAAAGCAAGGATTACCACAGAATTTTATATATTTAGAGTATAATGGGATTTTACATAAAGATTTATTTGTTGCCCACCATGACAGATAGGTATTTCAAAACAATATATTTGACATAAGATAAGGAGGAAGGAGCTGTTTTTGGGTATGGAGCAAAGTGCTAAGAGAATACACGATAGATTGTTTGTCAGAAATATTAATGTAGGTTGACATATTCAAAATATATACAAGATAGATAGATGTCTAGCTTTAGGTGCTAGCAATGTATATTTTTCAAAGAAGTGTGCCTTAACCCTCCACCAAAATCCATATACACAAAAAACGAGATTGAAAAAAAACACTTATCCAGTGCTCTTGTTTCAGGAGGAAAAATATGTTGCTTCTCCAACTTGCAATTAGTACATGGGTACTCCTTTCCCACTGCACATAATAATATGAAGTTTACAAATCTCCAGGCCAATAATTTCATATGCGGAGTATCCAAACAGATAAGAAAAAATATATATAGTGTAATACAATTTTTTTAATTACTTCATACAATAAGTCTTATTAGTGATATAATTCAAGAAATCACTAAAGACAACAATAAAATGCAATAAACATAATATACAATAAAACCATGGACATTCAAAACAAATGTGTATCCCAAAAGTGGTTGAATACGAGACAAATACCAGCTGATGTTAAGAACTGGCAACGGACAGTTCTTAGAAGCAAATGTGAAAATCAGGCTGTCCCCTCTGCAGACATGAGTCGTCTGTTAATCACAGCTCCAAAGCCGCTCCATGAGTCAGGCATCAGTCACCTGTGGGATCCAATAATGACACCCATGCGTTCCAACCCCCCAGGGGTCTTTCTCAAGGTAAGCCTTATTAGTCGTAAGTATATTACTTTTATTGCATTTTATTTTTGTCTTTAGTGATTTCTTGAATTATATCACTAAAAAGACTTATTGTATGAAGTAATTAAAATATGGTATTGCACTAGATATATTTTTTCTTATCTGTTTTTGGATACACCGCATATGAAATTACTGGTCTGGAGATTTGTCCACTTCATATTATTATGTGCAGTGGGAAAGGAGGACCCTTGTACTAATTGCAAGTTGGAGAAGCAACATATTTTTCCTCCTGAAACAAGAACGCTGGCTAAGTGTTTTTTTCAATCTCTTTTTTGACATATTCAAAAGCCAATCAGCGATATAGTCCCCCATCTTTGCACTGCAATCCCAGTTTAGCCATAGACATGCGATGCCTCATACCCCCCACCCATAAGAATTTTGAGAAAAGTTCAGTGCACAGAGCGATATCTGCAGTAGACAATTTAACGGGAATCATCTCACTTGCATAGGACAATATGGGAAATATAACACTTAATAACTGCTGCACAATCAAGTAGAGACAACAGTAAGGATTTCTAATTATCCAGTTTAGAGGAGATTTGATGTATTGATGAGATAAAATTGGCAGCATAGATATCATGTAATGAAATTTTATATATATACCTAAATACTTTAATTTGGAGGAGGCAAGGTGGAGCTAAGATATCACCATAGACACCTTTGGGGTGATTGGATACTTTTAATTGGTGTAAATGTTTACTATTTTTACTTTACTCAGTATACATGCCTGTGTTAGTGCCTTTGATAATGTAGGTGGTTTTTAAATGCTACATTTCTGTAATATTATGTTACTGGATGTTAAAATTGCTATCTCACATTTGGTGAGTCTGGGAGCTGTGTTATGTCTCTTCTGTTGACAAGGAAGTAGAGAATTGACAGCTTGTATATACAGAAACAGCTTATTTCCTCGTACAAGATCTGTTGTTTTCTCAACAAATAGAGCTCCTGTAGTCACTGTCTTTAGACACACAGGATCAAAAGTAGAGTTGTAGTATAACACTCTTATTGCAGTGGCTCTGGATCAGGACCCCTGATGTAAAACTGTAGGCATCTCATAATTTGGGAGCGCGTTTGCTGGACTGAGAGTCTCTGGTATCCCTGTACTCTCAGTAAATGTAATGTGCAGCTAACAGTGAGATTTTTGGAATTTAATGTTGACAGCATCCAGCCATTCCCAAATGACTTTAATTTTTGTAGGAATATTCATGTTCAGTATGGCCTGAACCCTTTGTGAAGTCAGATGTCTCTGTCCTGGTCACTAGCTGTATACTATATATGTGACTCTGTATGCAGAATTCTATATTTTGTTTTTTAGAAAATGTGTGTCCATTATCTGCTAAACCTTTGAGAAAGCTGTGTGTGTGTCACGTAAGGATGTCTGGAAATCTGTAGCACATAGGTGAAGATCTTCTGCATAGTGAATGAATGAGGCTCTCCTGGTGGATAAAAGGCTGCAAGGTGGTCAGTGAGAGACTGGCTAAAAATTGTTGAGTTATCCACATAGCCTTGTAGATGCTTGTCCATGTATATTGAGTACTTCTGTATATGAAAACAGACAGGCATTGCTGTCTTCCTTGATGGGTATAGAAAAGAAAGCAGAACATACTGAAAGTCAAGGTCATAAAAATATGTGCTCATGATTGGTACCTGCATAAGGATGATTACTGTGTTGGCCACTACAGGGTCTAATGACTTCACCACAGAGTATAAAGGTACCCACACACTGAATGACTCGCAAACGCTGCAATGTCGTTAAGGATTTCCCTTGAACTTCCCGGCAGCTCCCTAGCAGTCCTGGACTGACAATATCATGCATAAAGTGTTCATTTTGACAAACGATTTACTAATGACCTATTGTGCATCCTTAACTATTTCCAGTGTATTGTTAACAAGATTGCCAGATCTTACCAGGAGGGAAGATCTGAAGATGCAATGTACGATCCCTGGGTACGCACATCTGCATCGTGATCACAAGTGTACACTCACGATTTGCACATATTTTGCACGATTCACGACTTGTCATTCCGATGCGTAGAAATCGGCAAATTGTGCAAAATATCTGACAGTGTGTGGGCACCTTAAGACTCTAAGGCTGGGTACACACGTAAAGATTTTCTGTCCAACCATCCAACTAGTTGATTGGTTGGAATGAAAATCTGGTAACATATGGGAGTAAATGACAACCAGCAATTTGCTCCCACCTTACCAGATTTTCATTCCAACCAATCAACTAGCTGGATGGTTGTACAGAAAATCTTTATGTATGTACCCAGCCTAAGATCCTGAACTAGTCTCCACCCTTTCCTTTACAGCTTTTTTTTAGGGGAAAAGTCTGGGAATTTACAGGACTACTAATTGTTTCATTATATTGTTCTGCAGCAAATCTTGTATTACCAGACAAATGGCAGCTTATGCTTCTGGTTTCAGAGGATACTGTGCCAATTTAGGGGGTTATTTGACTTGAGAATTACCCTTACGCAGCTCAGATACTGAGATCATAATGACAACATCAGTAGGAGATGTGGTCCATAATCTCCTGGGTGCCTTTTTAATCATTAATGTAAATTAACCTAAAGAGAAAAAAGGACTGTATAAATTTACAGAACATCAGCTTGATCTATAAAGGTCCTCCCTAAAGGTGACCACTGAACCTTTATTACATGTACTATTAAAAATGTCCTCTTAGAACACAAAACAATGGGTTAAAAACATGACATGTTATCCATTGCTGGCTTGTAGAAAAAAAAACACATAGGAGGGTGAGTTTATGGCTGTTTTATATTCTTATTGTACCAAATAGTAACATCCAATATTAAGTATAACATGTAATAACGTGTAATCACTTCTAAATTAAAAGTTTAGACTCGTGTATTCAATCACTGTCTGAATTTTAGGATTTGGACATGGACTGGTATCCATTATAATATAGATCTCAATGGGGTTTCTTGGTATTAATTTTGTTCTGGTACATCAAGATAAACCCCATCTGCTGTACAATATGTTGTACATCAAAATTTACACAGTAAATATCTTCCTATTAAATTCATTGGAGCATGTCGTGCATGCAGACGAGAATGTTGAGTGGTAACAGGACCAATTGTTACTCACTGTGGAGAGGTTTTGTTTGTGTGTAGAAATATTATATACTCCAATACAATGTATTATTGCCTTGGTTAAGGGAGGACTAGTCTCATGGGATCTGTAGTGCCTATAATGAATGATATTTGTTTTTGTTCAATTTGTAACTTTATGACTGATTCTGACATTTGCAGTGGAAGCAACAGAGCTATTTAATGCTGTAACTGGATTAAATAAAAATTATTAATTCAGTTATTAAATTGATTTGGTCAGGTGTATCAGGTTGCATTGCAATCAGGAGTTTGGTACAATCATACCAAACTCCAAGACATGTCAAGACATGTGCCCTTTACCTTGACACTTAAAATAAGACATCTCAGAATTATGTGTCTGTGATCCAGATCTAGGTTCAAATTTGAATGGCAGCCTGTATAGCATTGTGCACGTGGCATCAATCCCTTTCATTTGTAAATTAATTAATTTAACCTTTGAATTTGTATCTTTGTTTACATGATATTCCTCATAATGTTAAGCCACTTCCACCTAATGGACTAATTTCTATCCTGGGTTGGACAAATTTAAACAGTTTTTTACTTAACAGATTCTGTAGGTCCCTGACATATACGTATTTAGTCACTTTTGCTAACCAATTTTTGGTTGCTATTTGACTTTCCAACTATTATATTTCTCAATTTCTGTGTACAATTCTTGTTTTGTGAACAGGCTTATTTCAGCCATGGTCATCCATGTAATTTCATTTACTATACTGCATGCCTCAGATCTCATAAAGCGTAAATGTCAGGATGCAGTCTGATATCGGCCACTACTCACCTCCGCACAGGCGTCCTTGGGCTTAGGTGTTCAGTCACTGGGAATGGAGGTGAGTGGTGTCTGAGTATTCTCCCCGGGGTCTGCTAGGGCTTTTGTGCGTGCGTCCTGGTTTCCAGAGTGCCAGGCATGGGCGCAGCCATGTTGGTCCATATCACCTGACTAGTCTCTCCCAATGGTAGTCCTGTGGTCACTCAACTGATCCTCTGATCCAATGACAAGCTACCCAGGGGTATTTAAGTCTGACTCCAGGAACAGGAAACTGCTGTTCAACTTCGCTGTTCCAGTGACTTGTGATACTCATCAAGTGTTGCTCTGTGCTATTTCCTTCGGAGTGTTGCTTCAGCCTACTCACAATTCTCCGGTATTTCTTATATTAGCTCCCATGCTAATTCTCAGTCTGAGACTTTAGTTCTCTCTCAGAAGTCCAGTGTTTTATGTTGTTTTTCCTGTGTGTCTTGTAGTGTGCAGCTAGCTCTCCGGCAGCTTCCCTGTGTTACTGAGGTGTTAGGTTTCCTGCTAATTTCTAGTTAGCTCTCAGCTGTATCTATAGCAATCACCAGTATATGCCTGTGTCCACTTCTCTTAAGTTCATCACCAGTATTCAAGTATTCCATTCATCACCAGTGTTCAAGTATTCCATTCATCACCAGTGTTCAAGTATTGTATTGCATCACCTGTGTTCAAGTATTTTGTTCATCACCAGTGTTCAAGTGTTCAGTTCATTGCCTGTATTCTGTTCATCTCTTGTGTACTAGTTACAGTGTCATCCTTGTTTCCTCTTCTCTCCCAGGTCCCTAGTCAGAGGGCCACGACCTGCTCACTCGGTGCGGCAAAACCCACATCCCAATTGGAGGGGTCACCTGTGAAGACCACCGAGTGGGTTAGACTCCGCGCCTCTGGCTAGGTCTCGCCAACACCTGGGTTAGACCTTTATTGGTGAAACTAGGACTGTCACTTCCCTAGCCATCCGACCCCCCCCGGCTCACTGTCCTCCACAGAAGGACTCTTGCACCAAATTGTGACAATTTGAACAGCCCATATGCAAGCCGCTGGGTTCCAGGGTGAAGCGAGTTTTCAAGGTCTATTCTTTCGTGTGACTGCACAAGAGACAGCCCAGCAACTCATGGATCTACAGATACAAGAAATTGTTTCTCAATTAAGTTCCATTCTTTCTGTTGTAGCCACTTCATCTCCAGCCTCATTTCAAGTTCCGTCCGTAAATTCTTCTGGGTCCCTTCCTCTTGAACCACGTTCCCAAGAAACTTCTACTCCAACTGCAGAATTCCTTTCTAATTGTACAACCCAACCTTCCAGTAGTCCCCTGGCCTCTTAATCCTCCAATTTCTGTACTTCGGTGCAGTTTACAAGTTTCTACCATCTTCTAATGCAACTGCAAGAACTCCTCCCTAAATTTTTCCAAATATTTCCCAAGCTGTCTAGTGCCATTCCTGTTTCAACTGAGCCACCTGTGCTTCCACTCTTACGAGGAAAAGTAAGACATTGTAGTTTCCCACGCCCAAAGCTTACTAGGGCAGTACGACAGCGACGCTGGGAACTTTTTCTTTGCTTATATTGTGGAAATGTGGTTCACTTTATTAAGGACTGTCTCCTTCATCAACCCAGTAAAGATAATTACAGTAAGACTTACTATGACAACAGTCTCATGTTCAAACCCGCAGCCTTCTGCAGGTTCCCTAACTTCTGCTCTGGGTAAGCAGGTGGTGTCGTCTCTACAGGATAAGATTCATATATACAATTGGGGTCTTATTACAAGATGCTTCCACTCTCATCTGGGGAAGTTGGGAAGGGTACTCCAACCGCCTAAAGTTAGTATATCTCCGCCAGTCTGTTCCGGTCTCAGTCCAGGTAAAGCTTCCTCTAGATCTGACTCTGGTGCCGATTGTGCTTCTCTCAGTTTCTTTAAGACATCCGTTTCTTTGGCCAAGGGAGAAGAATCTGATTTAACAGTTTTGGATGAGACATCTGAGCTGACCTCTTCTGTGGGCAAATCCGTTCAGCTAACTCCAGGAAACATTCCTGTGTCCTCACCATCAAACGGGGTTTCCAGTTGCTTACCCCAGGAGGAGGTCTCAAGCTTCTCACCCAAAGAGGAGTTGTCTGAAATTGTACCCCAGGAGGGGTTTTCAAGTGTCTTACCCCAGGAGGGGTCTTTTGATGTTATACCACAGGAGGAATTGTTGAGTGTCATACCCCAGGAAGGGGTCTCAAGTTTCTCACACCCACAGGGGATTTCAAGTCTCGTACCCCAGGAGGGGGTCTCTGTTTCAAGTTTCGTACCCCTGGAGGAGGTCTTCATTTCAAGATTTCCACCCCAAGAGGGGGTTTCTGTTTTGAGTTTCACACCCCAGGAGAGGGTTTCAAGTTTCGTTCCCCAGGAGGGGTCTTCTGGTGTTATACCCCAGGAGGGGTTTTTGAGTGTCTTAACCCAGGAGGGATTTTTGAGTATTGCACCCCAGGAGAGGGTTTCAAATTTCGCACCCCAAGAGGGTGTTTTGGGTCTCTCACTCCAGAAGGGAGTTTCTGGTCTTGCATCCCAAGGGGTTCATTTTCCATACCCCAAGAGGAAATTTCAAGTCAACTTCCCCAGGAGGGGGTTTTAAGTCCCATACCTCAGCTGGGGGTTACAAGTTCTGCACCCCAGGAGGGGCCTTTTTGTGTTATACCTCAAAAGAGGGTCTTTGGTCTCTCAACCCATGAGGAAGTCTCTGATCTCGCATCCCAAGAGAGGGTTTCACATTCTGTACCCCAGGAGGAAATGTCAAGTCAACTTCCCCAGGAAGGGGTTTTTAATCCCATAGCAGGGGTTTTCAAGTGCTGTACCCCAGGAGGGTACAAGTCTCATATCCCAGAAGGGAATTTCAAGTTTATTAACTCAAGAGGGAGTTTCTAATTTCTCAATCCAGGATGGAGTCTCAAATCTCTCACCCCAAAAGGGAGTAACAAGTTTCATGCCCCAGAGAGGGTTTTCATTTCAAGTTTTACATCCCAAGAGGGGGTCTCCGGTTCAAGTATCACACCTCAGGCAGAGATTTCTAGTGTGGTATCTCAGAAGAAGTCTTCAGGTGTCTCCAGAGAGAGGTTTCTAGTGACTTGTCTTTTCCAATCGTTCTTTCTCCTGAAGACAAGACTAGTTCAACAGTTAAAGCTTTCAACACCAAGCAAAATTCCCTAGGTGCAGATAAATGCTTGGAAGGTCTATCATTCATGTTTACTGGAGTTTTGGAGTCCATAACAATAAATGAGGCAAAGACATTAATAGGATATGGAGGCAAATTCTTTGAAAATATTAGTAATAAAATTAATTATTTAATCATGGGACATGATGGTAGAGAGTCCAAATGAAAGAAAGCAAAGGGCTTAGGGATTAAAATTATAGATGAAGTTGGCCTAAATACCAGCTCTAATTTTTCTGAGTTTCATTCAGGTTCTTCTGTCGATTTGAGTGAGGAGCTTCAATCAAGCTTAGTTGAATCACTCAATCTTCAGTCTAAAGAATCTCTAAATGATATTGTTTCCAAAGATTATTCTGCAACTCAGGACTCATCTAATGCATTGATGCCCTAGTCTTTGATGGAGAAGTGCCTCAATACACTGCGTTACAGAAGTCTTTTGACACACTAATGAGAACCGATCCGTCTTTTCTGGTATCACTCCCACCAGTCTTGTTAAATTTCTCATCATGAACTTCAGAGGGAGAGCTTTGGAGTGGGCTAACCCACTTATTGAGTCCATAGATCCAATCCTACAAGATGTGATGGCTTTCAGTACGGCCCTAGTTAAGGAATTTACTCCTGTGAATCCGTCTTCGATTTCCTTTTCTGCTAAAGGTTTTAGTTTGATTTCTGTACCTTCAGATATCAAACTCAGATGTACCACTTTACTCCCTTGTCAAGATAATACGGTACAGGAGCTATCTGTACGAAAGAAGAAAACATAATTTAATTCTAAATATCAGCTCAAGCTTGGTAAAGCTACAGTCCTCATGGTGAGTCTGGAAAGTTGTTTTTCAAATGTGTGGAAGTCTAATTTTTTCTTATGTTTTCAACAAGATTTTTTCCGAGTCAAACATTTTTTGGATGTTTCAAGTAGAAATCTTTCAAAATTCATGAAGTTTTGCTCCTTGTGAAGTATTTGGGAAGCCTTCTTATATTCCTGGAATTTTTTCTGGAGTATTCTTCAGGGGTAATGTCAGGATGTGGCCTGGGATCGTCTGCTACTCACTTCCACACTGGCGTCCTTGGGCTTAGGTGTTCAGTCACTGGGAGTGGAGGTGAGTGGTGTCTAAGAGTATTCTCCCCGGGGTCTGCTAGGGCTTTTGTGTGTGGGTCCTGGTTTCCAGGGTGCTGGGCTTGGGTGCAGCCATGTTGGTCCATATCACCTGACTAGTCTCTCCCAATGGTAGTCCTGTGGTCACTCAACTGATCCTCTGATCCAATGACAAGCTACCCAGGGGTATTTAAGTCTGACTCCAGAAACAGGAAACTGCTGCTCAACTTTGCTGTTCCAGTGATTTGTGATACTCATCAAGTGTTGCTCTGTGCTACAGCCTACTCACAGTTCTGCAGTATTTCTTGTATTAGCTCCCATGCTAATTCTCAGTCTGAGACTTTATTTCTCTCTCAGAAGTCCAGTGTTTTATGTTGTTTTTTCCAGTCTGTCTTGTAGTGTGCTGCTAGCTCTCCGGCAGCTTCCCTGTGTTATTGAGGTGTCAAGTTTCCTGCTAATTTATAGTTAATCTTCAGCTGGATCTATAGCAGTCCCCAGTACATGCCTGTGTCCACTTCTCTCTGTGTCTCTCTGTGCAAATCAGCACCTGAATCTGTTGCAGTTCCCAAAACATTTCCCTGTGTTTTCAAGCAAGCCTGCAACTAGGATCTCTACATTTTCACGTTCATCCCCAGTGTTTAAGTATTCCATTCATCACCAGTGTTCAAGTATTTAGTTCATCACCAGTGTTCAAGTATTCAGTTCATCACCAGTGTTCAAGTACACTGTTCATCACCAGTGTTCAAATATTCCATTTATCACCAGTGTTCAAGTATTCCATTCATCACCAGTGTTCAAGCATTCTGTTCATTACCAGTGTTCAAGCATTCCGTTCATCACCAGTGTTCAAGTATTTCATTCATCACCAGTGTTCAAGTGTTCAGTTAATTTCCTGTATTCTGTTCATCTCTGTGTACTAGTTACAGTGTCATCCTTGTTTCCTCGTCTCTCCCAGGTCCCTAGTCAGAGGGCCTCAACCTCCTCACTCGGTGTGGTGAAACCCACATCCCAATTGGAGGGGTCACTGGTGAAGACCACCGAGTGGGTTAGACTCCATGCCTCTGGCTAGGTCTTGCCAACACCTGGGTTTGACCTTTATTGCGGAAACTAGGACTGTCACTTCCCTAGCCATCCGAACCCCCTCGGCTCACTGTCCTCCACAGAGGGACTCTTGCACCAAATTGTGACAGTAAACCTACACATTGTGTAAGATCAGTAATAATGGGCTGATAAATTGCAAACATTTGTCTAATATATTTGACAATTTCATTAAAATATTTTTTATATGGAGGGAAACTCTTCACTAATAAATGTGATTCTGCTTTGGACAATGGAACATATATAGTCCATGTGGCAGTGGGCACTCGTTCCCTGTCAGCAGTAGCTGGGCTTCTGGTAGGATTATTCTTCTTAGTGGATAATTGTTGCAAGAACCAAGGCTAGTGTAATACTTGATACAGTGCTTCCGCCATTGGTCAGTTTGCAATGACGGCATTAAAAACTGCACCCTATCTGGTATGGGATGGTGAAAATAATGTTCTGTCTATCTCAGACATTGTTGATATACTGTACACAGGGCCAGATTAATGGCCACATAAGCCAATGTTTTTATTAAGATTGCTTAATGCATGCAGCATGCTTTCTTGGCTTAAATCAAAAGGAAGATATCATTAATTAGATAATTACCCAGTCTTATATAGCAATAGCATAAAGAACACAGGTACAAACTGTAGAACACGTTTCAATAGGAAATAGATTTGTATAAGTAAGCATGCCTTCCAGGCATGCTGTTATGTTCAGAGGTTAAACTATTTCTCAGAAGCTACTGTACATCTCAATTTTCTATAAATAAACTGTCTCTGTGGGCAGAAACAGGTACAAAACACAGCAAGCATACAAGTATTTTCAACTAAAGACATTGTTTAATTATAAAGTAAATAAAAGCTTCTTAGAATCCATTTTGTTTCTTTTTCATTTAACTTCCATTTTGTCCAGCTCTCATAGATCGCCTCACATATACGGAATCACAAATACACATTCTCAGGATCCTGGCGCATAAGTTCCAAGGCAGTTTTGTTTTGTTTGCTTTGGAAATTTCTCAAGCCTCGTCACCGTAACAGTGTTTTGCAAATATGCTTTGAAGGCATCCCACAGGGTAGGCAATGTCACCAAATTGTACATCACTTCCCACATTGCTGTACTAGTTTTGAACCCAGGGTGGGTTTAGAACAAGAAAGGATTGAATTTCCAGAACAAAATAACTTCTTTGCACATTAAGGTCAGCAGATAGCATTAATGGGAAGTGATCCTGGTCGGATAGTATCCAAGACAGATTGAGACAATTTAAGGGAGACAAGCACCATATATAGGGTCTAGGATAGGGTTTATCAACAAGTGATATTCTTGTTATCACTCGTTACTAATCTTAAATGGTGCTCCAACCAATCAGCTCCTATCATTTTTCAAACACAACACACAGCTTAACTAACGACCAGGAGGCCGCACTTCAAAAATGAAGCGGCCACCCTCATTCAGAGAGAGCGATCGCTTCTTGCGACCGCCTCTGAATGAGGGCAAATGTTCTCTCCTTATCTCAAGTATGTCATTGAGAACATTATTAACATCTCGCAAACATATGTCTCTGGGAGGACGCAAGAAACTGATTGCACCACTTACAGAAGACTTCTCTATTGTATGTTGGTGGAATGCATACTGCAAGAATGATAATTGTGAAAAAAAATTAAGAAGAGCAGTAAAAAAAACAAACATATTTCACACCCAACACTACAGAAGGTGGCATTGGGAGGGTGAGCTACTGGTAATAAGGCCTTAAAGTCATGGGCTCCCCAGCACAGAATTAAAATCAAAATATAAATACTTAATTATCAACATTTTTAACACAACATAGTAAGAGTTAAAAGGCAAGAAATGTGATCACGGCAGACATGGGTGCAAGCGCACATATAATACAACCCACAGGACAAAACAGTGATGGTGTGAAAAGGACAAGTGAGCACCATAAAGGGGTCAGAGGGGAGGAAAGCAAATAGGTAAATAAATGATCATGAATATTCTGACCCACATCAAGCCAGCCAAAAATAGTCCAACCAGGTTCCCACTTATTTTTAGAATGCTTCGGGCTTATGTCAGCATCTCTGAGCCTCCCTTAATTTCCATGTATGTTGTAAAACTGCCATCTCTAAGACTCCTAGGGGTATATATACTATAGTGAGAGTTTTTAGAAATAGAGATGTTGCCCATAGCAACTAATCAGATTCTACTTAACATGTAATTAGAACCTTCTAGTAGATAATCGCTAGAATCTGATTGGCTGCTATGGGCAACATCTCCACTTCTAAAAACTCTCACTTTAGTAAATATAACCCCTAGTTGGTTACTTGTACGTACATAGGGGTCATTGTGTCTTCTAAAATGAAGATAGGAGTTTTGGCCTCCCCCAGTCTCTTCCTCATTATCTCCACATCAAGACATAAGAGAGACAAATCAGATGGAAGCTTTTCAATTTTGTCTGTGACCTATTTCAAAGATGTAGTGAATGCTTGTAGAAATCTTGTGTGATTTCAGGCACTCCAGCATTGTTTGCGGTCAGTGGTGACTGTGAAGGCTGTCGATGCGGGCAGCGCTTATCTTTGTAAGATGTTGTTGAGGAGCTGCAGGCAAAGTAATCAAGCTGTGATTGGACTTGCCGATACCGGCCACTATGCAGAGCAGAGAAGAACTTAGCCCTTGGACTGTCATTATAGGATGAGAGAGCACTTCCACTAAGCACTCCTGTCAAAGGCACAGTGCAATAAAATGTAATAAGGTCAAGATCCAGAAGACAAATATTACTATTCTAGACCTGGTGCGGAGGGTGTGTAGATACAAGACTGTACAGTGTCCCTGATTCAGAGCCGGACGCTCTGACAACGCGCTCGCTCTGAATCAGGGCCGTCCTGCTGAAATTTTAGAGCGGCCTCCTGGCCGCTCGCATAGCTGTGGGTTACCACCCACAGCTATAGCGAGCGGCCAAAAAGATGCTTGCGATGGTCAAGACCATCGCGATCATCGAGCTTGCGACGAGACCCTTGTGGTAGGGTTTCGTTGCCGCAAGCCCTGGAGTGCTTTTGGCTCTATCAGAGCCAAAAGCACTCCCACTGACATCACTTGTGATGTCAGTGAGGCCGGCCCCGTATGGGCAGCCACGCCCCCGGCACACCCACCAAAGGGGGCGTGCTGTCAATCACCATCGACAGCACGCCCCCTTTGTAGCGAGACCAGGAGCAACAGCTTGCCCGTCGCTATCCTGGTCTCGCGCATGCGCACGACAGAGCCGCCTCCGTCATGCGCATGCGCACTTGGCCAACATCAACCCGCTTGCGAGCCCTCAGCGCTCGCGAGCGGGTCTGAATTAGGTCCAGTGTCTTCTAAGAAATGGTAGCAACCACCACCGAGAGCATTAGACAGCAGATGTAGCAGCAAATGCAATATATGTGGACGCAAACAGCAGGAAGACGTATAAAGAATGAAGTCAGAAGCTACAGGAGTGACAGTTACAGGAAATAATCAATTCCAGTTCCTTAGCTAGTACTGGAAATGATATACCACTGATTTGTGCCATGACTGACCTTCTGTGACCTGGTGCTCAGCTCCAAGGCATAAACAGGTGAGTAAGGGGTCTATTTATCAAGCAGTGAAAAGTGTGGAGAAGTTGCCCATAGCAACCATTTAGCTCCTACCTATTATTTTATAGACTGTACTTGATAAATGCTACTTCAAAGTAGGGGTGAGCGGGTTCGGATTTCTGAAATCCGAACCCCCCCGAGCCCCCCCGATCCGAGTCCGATCCGAATCAGGCTCGACTTTTCCCGCCTGACTCTGATCTGAAATCGAGGCAAAACGTCATCATCCCGCCTTCCGAGTCTCGCGGGTTTTGGATCCTATATAAGGTACCCACGTCGGCGCCATTTTCTCACTCGGCTGTGGACAGTGAAGAGGGAGGGTGGGAGTTAGGGCTGTGTAGTGTAGTGTAGTGTAGTGCTGCTGTTGTCCACTACTTCAAAGTCCATAGGGGCTGGCTGTGTTGTGCTGTGCTGCTGTTGTTAATAGGGGCTGTGTCCACTACTTCAAAGTCCATAGGGGCTGGCTGGACTGTGTTGTGCAGTCAGTTCTCCATAGGGGCTGTGTCCACTCCAAAGTCCTGTGCAGTGTCCCAGTCCTAAAGGAGTGCTGCAGTGTTGTCCAGGGGGTGCTCTGTCCATCAGGGGTGCTCCCCCCAAGTGCTAAAAAAATAATATATTTTCTGTGTTTGTGAATTGTGTGTGCAGTAGCCGCACGTGCATCAACAAAGTAGTGCCAAGCGTGCGCCTGTGTCATAAGTAAAGGGCCGGCTGGCTTGACCGTTAAGGGTGCTGTAACCCCCGAAAGTACACTCCAGTCCAAACCAAAATAAAAAATTATTTTCTGTGTTTGTGAATTGTGTGCGCAGTAGCCGCACGTGCATCAACAAAGTAGTGCCAAGCGTGCGCCTGTGTCATAAGTAAAGGGCCGGCTGGCTTGACCGTTAAGGGTGCTGTAACCCCCGAAAGTACACTCCAGTCCAAACCAAAAAAAAAATTATTTTCTGTGTTTGTGAATTGTGTGCGCAGTAGCCGCACGTGCATCAACAAAGTAGTGCCAAGCGTGCGCCTGTGTCATAAGTAAAGGGCCGGCTGGCTTGACCGTTAAGGGTGCTGTAACCCCCGAAAGTACACTCCAGTCCAAACCAAAAAAAAAATTATTTTCTGTGTTTGTGAATTGTGTGCGCAGTAGCCGCACGTGCATCAACAAAGTAGTGCCAAGCGTGCGCCTGTGTCATAAGTAAAGGGCCGGCTGGCTTGACCGTTAAGGGTGCTGTAACCCCCGAAAGTACACTCCAGTCCAAACCAAAAAAAAAATTATTTTCTGTGTTTGTGAATTGTGTAGTCAGTAGCCGCACGTGCATCAACAAAGTAGTGCCAAGCGTGCGCCTGTGTCATAAGTAAAGGGCCGGCTGGCTTGACCGTTAAGGGTGCTGTAACCCCCGAAAGTACACTCCAGTCCAAACCAAAAAAAAAATTATTTTCTGTGTTTGTGAATTGTGTGCGCAGTAGCCGCACGTGCATCAACAAAGTAGTGCCAAGCGTGCGCCTGTGTCATAAGTAAAGGGCCGGCTGGCTTGACCGTTAAGGGTGCTGTAACCCCCGAAAGTACACTCCAGTCCAAACCAAAAAAAAAATTATTTTCTGTGTTTGTGAATTGTGTGCGCAGTAGCCGCACGTGCATCAACAAAGTAGTGCCAAGCGTGCGCCTGTGTCATAAGTAAAGGGCCGGCTGGCTTGACCGTTAAGGGTGCTGTAACCCCCGAAAGTACACTCCAGTCCAAACCAAAAAAAAAATTATTTTCTGTGTTTGTGAATTGTGTGCGCAGTAGCCGCACGTGCATCAACAAAGTAGTGCCAAGCGTGCGCCTGTGTCATAAGTAAAGGGCCAGCTGGCTTGACCGTTAAGGGTGCTGTAACCCCCGAAAGTACACTCCAGTCCAAACAAAAAAAAAAATTATTTTCTGTGTTTGTGAATTGTGTGCGCAGTAGCCGCACGTGCATCAACAAAGTAGTGCCAAGCGTGCGCCTGTGTCATAAGTAAAGGGCCGGCTGGCTTGACCGTTAAGGGTGCTGTAACCCCCGAAAGTACACTCCAGTCCAAACCAAAAAAAAAATTATTTTCTGTGTTTGTGAATTGTGTGCGCAGTAGCCGCACGTGCATCAACAAAGTAGTGCCAAGCGTGCGCCTGTGTCATAAGTAAAGGGCCGGCTGGCTTGACCGTTAAGGGTGCTGTAACCCCCGAAAGTACACTCCAGTCCAAACCAAAAAAAAATTATTTTCTGTGTTTGTGAATTGTGTGCGCAGTAGCCGCACGTGCATCAACAAAGTAGTGCCAAGCGTGCGCCTGTGTCATAAGTAAAGGGCCGGCTGGCTTGACCGTTAAGGGTGCTGTAACCCCCGAAAGTACACTCCAGTCCAAACCAAAAAAAAAATTATTTTCTGTGTTTGTGAATTGTGTGCGCAGTAGCCGCACGTGCATCAACAAAGTAGTGCCAAGCGTGCGCCTGTGTCATAAGTAAAGGGCCGGCTGGCTTGACCGTTAAGGGTGCTGTAACCCCCGAAAGTACACTCCAGTCCAAACCAAAAAAAAAATTATTTTCTGTGTTTGTGAATTGTGTGCACTGTGGCTGCACGTGCATCAACAAAGGAGCAGCGCCAAGCGTGCGCCTGTGTCCCATAAGTAAAGAGCCGGCTGGCTCATTTCTTAAAGGGTGGTGTAACCCACAAAGTGCACTACTCTCCAGCAAAAATAAAATAATATTTTCTGTGTTTGTGTGCGCTTTAGCCGCACGTATATATATCAATATAACATAAATGGAGGACCAAACTTTCTCCGATAAAAATAAAATAGGGAAAGATCAAGAACCACTTCCTCCTAGTGCTGTTGCTGCTGCTGGGAGTTGTTCATCATCCCAGAGAGGAAGTAGGAACATCACTACTTTTACTAAACAATTGACCCTCCAACAGTCCCTAGCGATGAGGATGAAGTACGACAGGAGTCATCCTGAAGCAAAACGTATAACTGAGGCCTTGACTGCTATGTTGGTGTTAGACGTGCGTCCGGTATCCGACATTAGTGCAGTGGGATTTAGACAATTGATGGAGGTAGTGTGTCCTCGGTTCCAAATCCCGTCTAGATTCCACCTGCATCCTCAAAGCAGCAGCGACAAGCGTGCGTCTGTCTGTTAAAGGGTGGTGACACCCTCAAAGTGTGCTACACAAACAATTAAAATATTGTTCTTTTTTTTTCTGTCTTTGTGAATTGTGTGGGCTGTAGCCGCACCTGCATCCTTAAAGCAGCAGCGACAAGCGTGCGTCTGTCTGTTAATGGGTGGTGACACCCTCAAAGTGTGCTACACAAACAATTAAAATATTGTTCTTTTTTTTTTGGTCTTTGTGAAATGTGTGGGCTGTAGCCGCACCTGCATCCTTAAAGCAGCAGCGACAAGCGTGCGTCTGTCTGTTAAAGGGTGGTGACACCCTCAAAGTGTGCTACACAAACAATTAAAATATTGTTCTTTTTTTTTCTGTCTTTGTGAATTGTGTGGGCTGTAGCCGCACCTGCATCCTTAAAGCAGCAGCGACAAGCGTGCATCTGTCTGTTAAAGGGTGGTGACACCCTCAAAGTGTGCTACACAAACAATTAAAATATTGTTCTTTTTTTTTTGGTCTTTGTGAAATGTGTGGGCTGTAGCCGCACCTGCATCCTTAAAGCAGCAGCGACAAGCGTGCGTCTGTCTGTTAAAGGGTGGTGACACCCTCAAAGTGTGCTACACAAACAATTAAAATATTGTTCTTTTTTTTTCTGTCTTTGTGAATTGTGTGGGCTGTAGCCGCACCTGCATCCTTAAAGCAGCAGCGACAAGCGTGCGTCTGTCTGTTAAAGGGTGGTGACACCCTCAAAGTGTGCTACACAAACAATTAAAATATTGTTCTTTTTTTTTTGGTCTTTGTGAAATGTGTGGGCTGTAGCCGCACCTGCATCCTTAAAGCAGCAGCGACAAGCGTGCGTCTGTCTGTTAAAGGGTGGTGACACCCTCAAAGTGTTCTACACAAACAATTAAAATATTGTTCTTTTTTTTTCGGTCTTTGTGAAATGTGTGGGCTGTAGCCGCACCTGCATCCTTAAAGCAGCAGCGACAAGCGTGCGTCTGTCTGTTAAAGGGTGGTGACACCCTCAAAGTGTTCTACACAAACAATTAAAATATTGTTCTTTTTTTTTTCGGTCTTTGTGAAATATGTGGGCTGTAGCCGCACCTGCATCCTTAAAGCAGCAGCGACAAGCGTGCGTCTGTCTGTTAAAGGGTGGTGTAACTCTCAAAGTGCTCCAAAAAATAAAAAACTATTTTTTTAATGTGTTTGTGACTTGTGTGCGATGTAGCCGCACCTGCATCCTTAAAGCAGCAGCGACAAGCGTGCGTCTGTCTGTTAAAGGGTGGTGACACCCTCAAAGTGTGCTACACAAACAATAAAAATATTCTTCTTTTTTCTGTCTATGTGAATTGTGTGGGCTGTAGCCGCACCTGCATCCTTAAAGCAGCAGCGACAAGCGTGCGTCTGTCTGTTAAAGGGTGGTGACACCCTCAAAGTGTTCTACACAAACAATTAAAATATTGTTCTTTTTTTTTCGGTCTTTGTGAAATGTGTGGGCTGTAGCCGCACCTGCATCCTTAAAGCAGCAGCGACAAGCGTGCGTCTGTCTGTTAAAGGGTGGTGTAACTCTCAAAGTGTTCCAAAAAATAAAAAACTATTTTTTTAATGTGTTTGTGACTTGTGTGCGATGTAGCCACACTTGCATCCTCAAAGCAGCAGCGACAAGCGTGCGTCTGTCTGTTAAAGGGTGGTGACACCCTCAAAGTGTGCTACACAAACAATTAAAATATTGTTCTTTTTTTTTCTGTCTATGTGAATTGTGTGGGCTGTAGCCGCACCTGCATCCTTAAAGCAGCAGCGACAAGCGTGCGTCTGTCTGTTAAAGGGTGGTGACACCTCAAAGTGTTCTACACAAACAATTAAAATATTGTTCTTTTTTTTTTGGTCTTTGTGAAATGTGTGGGCTGTAGCCGCACCTGCATCCTTAAAGCAGCAGCGACAAGCGTGCGTCTGTCTGTTAAAGGGTGGTGACACCTCAAAGTGTTCTACGCAAACAATTAAAATATTCTTCTTCTTTTTTCTGTCTTTGTGAATTGTGTGGGCTGTAGCCGCACTTGCATCCTCAAAGCAGCAGCGACAAGCGTGCGTCTGTCTGTTAAAGGGTGGTGTAACCCTCAAAGTGTGCTCCACAAACAATAAAAATATTCTTTTTTTTTTCTGTCTTTGTGAATTGTGTGGGCTGTAGCCGCACTTGAATCCTCAAAGCAGCAGCGACAAGCGTGCGTCTGTCTGTTAAAGGATTACATCGGTGACAGCATCCAAGTAGGCATGTCAGACAGTCCGTACCTGTACTGGCAGGAAAAAGAAGCAATTTGGAGGTCCCTGTACAAACTGGCTCTATTTTACCTGAGTTGCCCCCCCTCCAGTGTGTACTCCGAAAGAGTGTTTAGTGCAGCCGGGAACCTTGTCAGCGAAAGGCGTAGGAGGTTGCTTCCACAAAATGTGGAGAAGATGATGTTCATAAAATGAATTATCAACTCTTCCAGGGAGACCAGCCTCCAGAACGTACAGAGGGACCTGTGGTTCCAGCAGGGACGAATTAATACTCTGTGAGGATGAGGATGAGGATGTACACACTGAAGAGGGTGAGGAATCAGTGGATGAGGAGGATGAGGATGACATCTTGCCTCCGTAGAGCCAGTTTGTGCAGGGACAGATAAATTGCCAGCTTGTTTTGTGGGGGCCCAAACGAACCAATCATTTCAGCCACAGTTGTGTGGCAGACCCTGGCGCTGAAATGATTGGTTTGTTAAAGTGTGCATGTCCTGTTTATACAACATAAGGGTGGGTGGGAGGGCCCAAGGACAATTCCATCTTGCACCTCTTTTTTTTCTTTGCATTATGTACAGTTTGGGGCCTAGTTTTTCAATGCCATCCTGTCTGCCACTGCAGTTTCACGCCTAGATGGGTCACGTGTTTGTGCCGCCCACTTGTGTCGCTTAGCATAGTCATCCAGCTACCTCGGTGCAACCTTTTGGACATAAAAACACTATTGTGAGGTGTGAGGTATTCAGAATAGACTGGAAATGAGTGGAAATTAAGGTTATTGAGGTTAATAATAGCATAGGAGCAGAAAAACCTACAAATTCTGTGATTTTAGCTGTTTTTATGCTTTTTTTCAAAAAAATACAGATCCAAAACACAAAACCCAGAACCCAAAACACGCAAGGGTGGTTTTGGCAAAACCAATCCAGATCCAAAACACGAAGAAAGATCCAGATCCAAAACCAAAACACAAAACACGAAAAGTGGCCGGTGCACACCCCTACTTCAAAGCTGATTGGTTGCTATGGGCAACTTCCCCACTGGTCCACTTCTCCACATTTTTTTTGCTTGATACATAGACCCCTAAGAGAGAAAAGAAAACACCACTCCACAATGGCATATGCCACGTGAAGTACCTGTGGCACAGCAAAACACAAGCACGTGGAATCTGTTCAGTGTGGTCCTCGCCACACACAAAGATGAAGCAGGCCAGCACCCACACACCACTCTGGTAGGGCATATGAAGGGGCTGATGGAAACCTGACAAATGAGGATGGGGAGCCCACAATGGCCAATCAGGTGGAATCTCCACTTGTCATGCACCACCATCTTATACATCCTGCAGGCACAGAAACAGACAAATCTCAGGTGCACAACTCCAAATTATTGATAATATATAAATGCAGTAAAATTTTGCAATCAATGCAGGGCACCGCATTATAACACATTTTTCTTTTATAATGTTATATGTACTTCACCTTTTTATTTTCATTTCTTTATATGCAGCAATGGCTGCTCTTAACTATCTCTTTTACACTGCACTTTTCTTACTATGACGGTGCCCTGGGGCGGCTTAGCTGGGCCGGTTTGGGCGTCCTGCACTCTGCATTTGAACCCTAGTATGTTAGGGATCTACCCTAAAGAGGTTACCTGGATATGGTGGGTAGGCCCATAACCTTGGCCATGATTATGCTAAAAACCACTATTGATTGCAAAATGTAATTGCATT
The DNA here is from genome assembly GCA_031769625.1 of Taudactylus pleione. Taxonomy (NCBI): domain Eukaryota; kingdom Metazoa; phylum Chordata; class Amphibia; order Anura; family Myobatrachidae; genus Taudactylus; species Taudactylus pleione. The sequence goes on along the minus strand of JAUIMM010000847.1, from coordinate 1,973,398 downwards.
TATATATTATTAATGATTTGAAGTTGTGCACCTGAAATTTGTCTGTCTCTGTGCCTGCAATTAGTCTCATCAGGTAGCATCTCCCATTATATATATTCAGGGTTGTGCACTCCAGGAATCTTTCCCATATCTTATACATCCTGTGCACAATGTAAATATGCAGGATTCAAAGGAAACTTGTCAAGCAACACTGGAGCCCAAGGATGGAGCCACTTTCCTCCCTGCCCACCAGCCCAACAGACCCAAATAAAACAGTAGTGTATGATGCAGGGATACCAACAAACAACTGTAAGACTTTGCAGGCTGACAAACACTGAGACAGGATATATAGTTACGTTGCAGCTGTATAGCGAGCAAGTTTATTACTATCTATGGTCGTCCAGGCCACGCCCGCCATCACCCAAAAAATTTATAGCAATACCTTCACAAGTTCTTGCTATTACGTGTACTTCAGTAAATATTAACACTAGTGAATAACGGTTGTTTAAAAAGCTGACTGGAGACATGGGTATTACATGTTGGATGATACAATAACTTGTATTTTTTGAGCACTTTAAAGAACAGTTTAGACAAATTCACCTTCAGCCAGCACAAGTCACCAAAACTTGGTATGGATCTTGCCTGTAAATGTGTCCTTATCCAATACAGCCAGTATTACCTCAGAATAACCCATCCCGGATCCTGTTGATCCCTGTTTTAGGCCAATAAGTGAGCACCCCGTTATTGATAGCTTGAGTATTCTGTTTGTTCTGCTCCTGTTACCTGAATCTTTTCCTCTTGGATTATCTACCACTGGGCATGAATAGGTTTATATATCTAACCACATGTTTGTGTGCAAACCAGCTTACTGCTGACTACCTGCTTGCGCTCGGCGCCCACCTATTATTTACTATATATATGTAAAGTAAGCACACGCCTAAATAAGCACAGTTTATGGAGCCCAGCAGCAATTGCTTTATATTTATGTTATTGTGTATTTTAGTTTTAATGTTTAATTTTTATTCTTTACTAATAACCAAAGTATGGACCCACCATATAGTTACTACCAGGACTGGCAACTGAAATCATGGGGCCCTGTGCACCCATTTTTTTAGGGTCCCCCCCATCCCCAAGTCCTTGGCAGGTACAGGTCCCTGAGCCTCATCTCCTTTGTGTCTATCCATTCCCCCTGTGTGTCTCCAGCCCTAGCCCCCCTCTTCTGTCTCTCCATCCCGAGAATCCTTCTGTGTCTCCAGCCCCCTCACTTACCTTATTCCATGTCTTCTGGCTGCTCCTGCCGCGGATCCTCTGTTCGGTCTTTCAGTGATGCGGCGTGTGTCACATGAGCTGCGCCGTAATAAACAGAAAATACTTAATTGCACCGCCCACTGCTCCCCACCGGACAGACCTCGGACCGCTGCCGGCATTGCTGCTGAAGTGATCAGCAGGGGCCCTATACATGTCCGCACCCTGCTGATCACTGCAGCAGCACAGGCGGCGGTTACACTCCGGGGCCCCCTAGGACCTTGGGGCCCGGTAAAGTTGTGCCCCTAGGGCCTCCCTGTCATCGGGTCTGGTTACTACAGCATCCAATGTATAGATAGTACCATATTAATCATTTAGCCTATTCCAGATCTGCTGTAATATTATATTATGTGTCTCCTCTATGCAACTACTGTGCAGCCAACTATAAAAACACTATACATACAACATGACTGCTATGCATTTACACTGCAGCAATTACAACATCCACTGTGCACCCACTGTATAGCCACAATATATCCTATAGCTACTATTCCATACATTACTTAGACACTACCACTTCCAATATATAGCCATTATTACATCCTTTGTAAAACAAGTACTTAAACACTATATAGTCATAATACATTCAAGGGGTAGGATGTAATGCAGTGCAGTGTGACTCCTTGAGTCTGGACATCACCACAATCTCCAGCTGTTCACATTACCAGTTAATATTGTAGGCAAACTTCACTCATTTTCCAGCACACCTACTGTATATGGGGAGCAAGGGAAGATTAGCAAAATGACTGGGCACGAAATGCCGGAATCGGTATGAAATACCGTTGGAAATCCCGATCGTCGTAAGGTAAGTAATGACTAACCTAACCCTAACCCTCCTTAGGGGTGCCTAACCCTAACCTCCCCCCCAGTGGCTAACCCTAATCCCCCCTGTAAGTGCCTAACCCCCCCCTTCCCCGCTGCCTAAACCTGAGTCCCCCCCCCGGGGGTGCCTAACCCTAACCCGGGGGGTGCCTAATCCTAAGTGTCCCCCGGGTGCGCTAAACCTAACCCTCCCCCTCCACGGCTGTCCGCTCACGGCGCCCGGCATCTCTTCGATCAGGATGCCGGGCGCTGGTCTGCTGGCGTCGGTGAATTAGCGGTGTCTACATCTAGTATGTCAGCCGGCTTCCCGATTGCATCCCCGAAAGGCCTACACCCGACCGTTCCAAAGGCACTTTACGGTCATCACACTGCATTCAATTGTCCCCATATATCATCCGCTGTTTATTCACTATAACATCCAATATGCATCTAACGTATCCATTTACCAAGCTTACCAAATACTAATTAGAAAAAGCTAAATATGTCCTTGAAGAGATAAAAGACTAAACAATAGATGTTTGCACATTGTGGAGTCGACTTGATATTTATTTTTTATACCTTTAGGATAACAAAGGAAATTAAGAAGAAGAAAAGAGCTGTTCTAAGAACTGTTTTGTTTAAAGCATCATTAGGATTGTATTAATAGCACACAACACAGGACAATTGAGGTTTAATCAAGAACTAGCTATTAAAATGGAAGATTACACTTCTCTTATTGTTTAAGAAGAAAAAAAACAGTATGCTTTATAGACCATAAAATGCTCATAAGGAATTATAAGTGTTATAAAGCTATTAAGTCGCCCAGTGGTTCTATTATTTCAATGGCCTTAGCGTATTCTAATCACACATATAAATCACAACACAGACAACTGAAATGCTATCAAAGAGGTCACAGCCAAATTTATTCATCAAATCAGAATTTGTCATTAAGTGGTGTTGAGAAGAGCAGTGCTAACCATCACTAGCACAGGTATAATAATTCCTCATTACAGGGGCATCTTTAGAGAGGAGGGGGCTCGTGTGCATCCCCCATCACGGGCCCCCTCCTCTCACTCTGGCGGCCGGCAGCCGACTAACATGGCACCGCAGAATCAGTAGACTCTGGGCACTAGGGTGTGCCCGGAGTCTATTACACATGCGCAGATCACCGGGGAAATGGCGCAGCCGCCATTTTGCTGGTGATTTTCTAACAGCGCATGCGCAAAACGCCGGAAGAATGGCCGCCACGGCCATTTTCCGGCTTTGAGCAGCACTGGGAGATCCGACGCGGGACCTCGGAGAGGTAAGTTTTA